>JAUTDX010000821.1:0-97475 GCA_030844895.1 Ambrosia x helenae
GTCTTTTTTTAGGTTGTGCAATGGAGGAGACAAAGGGATGGAATGTGAAGGATATTGATCGTAACACTCGTACAAGGCAGGCAATCATGTATATAATCAACAATGATATATTGAAATAGCATTTTAAATGTCTATTTCTAGATTGTAAATCATGACACAAATCCATGCTTTTAGTATATATAGGGTATGTTTGGCAATGAGATTTTAAGAACTTCAAGCTTCAAGCTTTTAAGAAAAAACTCCTACTAATAAAAACCTTGTTTGGTTAAAAATACTTGAAGCTTTTAGGTTAGGAGAAAATGCTCTATATTGAAACACTACTACGGTATGTTTGGCAAGGAGCTTTTAAGAGTTTTTAGGAGCTTCAAGCTGTAAGGTTTTAAGAAAAAACTCATATTCAATAAAAATCCTTGTTTGGTTGAAGAAGCTGGAATATTTTAGGTCGAAGAAAAAGCTTTATAGTGAAAAGCTACTAGTACTAGCTTTTAAGAAAAAACTCTACTAGCTACAAGCTTTTAATTAGTAAATGACACAAATACTCATTCTATTTTAAAAATAAAGTAAAAACCTTCTTTACAAGCTTTTAATTATGTCCATTTTGGTCATTTTATTAAAAGCTCCAGCTACTCTGCCAAACACGAAAATATATTTAAAAAGCTTCCAGCTTCCAGCTACCAGCCACCAACTAGTTTTGCCAAACATACCCTACTAGCGTTTAAGAAAAAGCTCCTACTAGCTACAAGCTTTTAATGAATAATGACACAAATACTCATTCTATCATTAAAAAAATAATAAAAAAAACATGCATACAAGCTTTTAGTTAATGCCCATTTTGGTCATTTTGTTAAATGGTCCAGCTACTCAGCCAAACACCAAAATATATTTAAAAAGCTACAGCTACTAACTTCCAACTACCAACCACCAGCTAATTTTGCCAAACATACCCATAATCATGATTATGTTTACAAAATATAGGATTTCTTTCGTCAACCCGTGATTTAACAAACGTCCATAAAGGGTCAGGAAACGATAATATTTAAATAGGGTATATAAAGTCCATCCGGCATTCAGCCGTACTAACCAAAAACAATATTCAACACCAAACCCGAACCTATCACACTTCCACCGAGCAAGTTTATAAAATATTCCAAGCATTGATATTTTCTACCCAACCAGAATTCCCATCAAAATGGGTGCTACGAACAATCGTGTCACAAAGGACCAGTAGTAATAACCATCGAAAGGGAGGATATGTTTTTCGAGATCATCGTCTTTTGATCTAACATGAGTAACAATAACTTGAGATGAATTAGTGAAACCGCATAACGAGAATACCAATGATTTTTAAAGGGTCCTATTATACGTAATCCCAATTGGATCTTTTGACACCTAACATATGACTCGTATATGTGTGTATGAATCATATATGCTTTGTTGGGCGAGGTGTCTGTATACGAGTCATATGGTTCATGTATAAGAAGGATATATTATATATGACTTATATACTTGTCAGGGTGTATGCTGAGCGTTTTTGAAAATACAAAAGGGTTGTGTGATTTTGGTTATCTTAGAAAGAAAGATTTTATGAGGTAATTCTTGTCCCATATTAGAAGAAGATTAAACTTGAAAATACGGTGAACTCTAAGCGATAATGCACACGCTGATCATTGTTGGACCTACATATATTGCAAGTGGGCGGACGCCCCCTTAAAAAAATTAGTGGAATTTGTAGGCAAAAATCCTGATCGCACCCCCTTAAAAGTTCAGCTAAACCCTCAATCGCTCTCCAGAAAATAATTTATGGGTTCGCCACTGCCCTGCACACGCATCGTGACTTACCGTCACCATGGAACGCGGTAGTGTGGCCACAAACTTATCTAAATTTTATCTTTTCCTTTGTGAGGAAACCATTACATATTATTAATCATTCATACTCAAGAATGTGTACCACTTAAATTGGTATTTTTAACAGATAATATCTTGCATTCTTTTTGAACTCCAAAATTACGTCAATTGTCTCAAGTAAACTGTGGATTCATGAATTCATCATAAAGAACACGCGGTTCAGTAATTTTGTGTTTTCTGAAAACCAAAAAAAAGACAATTTATTTTTAAACGTTTGTTATTAAATACATAGATTATAAATTACTTTACAGTATTCAGTAAGTTGTAAAAAATTAAGTTAGTGTACCCATAGAATTTAGGCCTAAGTTGGCCTACTTAAAGCCTTAAAGTAAGCAGACAATCCATGAAGCAAAGAGCATAACAACTCCAATGGTCAAACGATGAAACGACATTATGCATCTTATAATAGTGACCTTCACTAAACAAAAATGACAAATGTCATACTTTCAATAGGAGAAATGAGAATAGGAGGTAACCAAAGATGTGAGTGATTAGGCAGGAATTTTTAACTTTTAAATATGCTTATAAGCTTATATACTTATAAAGGAAGGTTTTCGTATAATTGTTCTATTTCAGTGCTCTCTATAGTCTATATTCAAAAGCATATTAACGTATAAAGTAAGTATCCATTCATAGGATATAAACACTCAAAAGTAATCTAAATTTTTTAGGTAGAAAACTTCGACCTTACATAACCGAAAATAATGGCTATATTTTATTCAAATGTATTTGTTTAATGCGTGATATTCCCTTATTTTTATATTTTGGTAATGTTATATTTATAGCACACAATTATTGTTGATGATTGATAATCAAATAATCTTTGAAAAAAAAAAATTCGAAAAAAAAAACAAGCATTGCAATCTTATAAAGGCAACAAAGTATAAAAGTTAAGAGCTTGCATATATATATGCCCAAAAGCATTTTAAATCCATCACTTCTAGCAAAAACAGTGTGCTGTGCCACGCATTGTCATAATTATTCACATTGATGCGGTAGAGGGTAACCAACAAAACCTCCAAATGTTTTAGACCAAAAGTTTAAAACTCCGAATTCAGCAGTAGAACATAACGCTCTTGACGCTCTCATGAATGGCTGGGAGTGGGCGCACCTCAGCAACCCGGTCTCTTGTAGCACGCTGACCGCTACGTGAATCTGAGTCAGACAGATCTCCTCCTTCCATGTATGATCGAGCTCGGAATGCAGCCAAGTGCGCATAGTACGCAGGAGGAACTGCATTTTATTAATTACAATATACAATCGTAACAGCTGTAATCTATTAAACATAAATGAAGAAAGAAAAACATAAACAGAACATATACATACCTATAGACACAGACCGCGTGCACCTTGCATACCTGGAGTTGAAAACACAATTGACAAGGGTTAGGTTAGGTCAGATTCAATTATTACGACAAAAACAAAATGTTAATAAAATGATAAGAGGGTTGGTTGACATACGTATAGCACAAAGAGTTGGTCAGCATCTGCAGACCGTCAGCAGTGAACTTGTTCTCGTCATACAAAACATGATAATGAGCCGGGCGACTAGTCCCCTGCAAAAGACACATCAACGTAATCATTAAGCAAATGTACTATACTCTCTAGAAAAGTCATATATATCATGTATTACCTATAGGCAGAAAAACTATACACTATTTAGAGCTAAAAGGCAAATGAGCCAAAGTTCAAATGAGCTCAAGCCCAAACTTACGCAATCCACTAAACGAAGCTACTTATCTATTAAGTATAAATATATTAGGCATTAGTTTATTATTGTCATTATTATTATTATTTAAAATTACATAGTATATAATAACCATGTAAGTAATAAACAAGCAGAGCTCAAGCTTAGTCACACTCGGGTTGGCTTGGCAACTGCACACCGCTAAATCCTAACGACATCCAAGTGAAAAATTGAATTACAAGGAAGTTCACCTGAATTCCAGCATGGCTGCAGAGATAGAAGTCAAATTCAGTCGGATGGCAGATCTTGGTATCCACAACAGTTCCTGATCAAATTTAATCAACAAAAAAAAATTATAAGAAAAGAACATGTTATAAAAACCAATAGTAAAACAAAAATTACAAACCTGGAAGGATATTGCCACTCCTATCAGTGCTAGCCCGATCACCATGCTTTGCAGGGAAGAAGCGTGTATGATGCCTTTTTTGTACGATAATAAATGAAACCGGTGGCATATAGTTCTCTTCCAGTGAAATGCATGCCTAAAAAACGACAACCTCGTTTTCAGGATTGCGAATTAAAACGTTTTAAAATAAAAATGTAAAAAGTAAAAACCTACTTTCCGAATTTTATCCATCTCATTCAGCAAAACTTCATTAAACTGTCCCTCACTGACTCCATCTCTGTGAATAAACATGATACCATTATGAGAAATATTAATTATCTAATATTATGCCAAGTTCGCATACAGCATACCTGTAAAATATGATCCGATGAGGTTTATGTCCAGTTAACCTTTTGAAAGAGATCAAAAGCTCCTGCATAATCAAAGTAAACATCCAGTTATTATAAATGTAATTCAAGGCACACCAAACTCATTTTTTATAATAGTAACACTTACCTAATTCATCCCTCCATGAACAACACCCTTTTTGAATCACTTGAGACAGTGTAGAGATCTTCAATGATCTCCTGCCTATGTGACTGAGCCGAGACCAAAGCTTTGTACTTTGAAACTTGTGGCCAGTCCATAGAAGCAACCACCTGTTAGAAATTACAAAAGAAAAAAAGTCTAAAAACCGTCCACATCTTCTGTAAATAACAGCAAAACAGGTCGAGGCGTTGAGCGAGTAATAGGTCGAGACATCAAGCGAGAAACAGGTCAAAACAGATAATCTTTAATACAGGTCTAAACAGGTCAGTCCTTTTGAGCCGACCTGTCAATAAGTTTAATTAATGAGAGCAAAGAAATGTAGACATACAGAAGCAATTGAAGGGGTGGAATCCTCTCCTTTTGACGGATGGGTGACATCTGCTCCAAAGATGATTGTTGGACGATCAGTTACATATGGCAGCTTACCATTTAGAGAAGCAGACAAGACGCTATTCCTCCCTCCAACCTAACATAGATCAACAAATATTAATGTTTCTTGCGCAAATAGAAAAAAGAATGTTGTTGTTTATACACCTTCACATTTATCTTCATTGCTACATTTTCAAAATACTGTTTGCTTAGTTTCATAACATTCTGCGGTCTGCAGCACTGGGAGACGATTCCCAGCTCTGTTTCACAAACTCGTTTGATCCTCCCTGAGAAAAGAAAAAAATGTATCATTAAAAGTGATAAAAAAATAGCAATATTTATGCACCCTACAATACCATAATTAAAGTCAAATTACCATATGTTCCTTTAGTTTCAGGAAGTATCACAAACAGCAATTCAAGATGGCTTCCAGCTGCAGCTCTTGCTAGCCGTGCAGTACATTGAGACTGAACATCAACCAGCGCTTTCTCAATGTTGTGAGGTGGAGCAGTATATATTGGTATCACAGGTTGAGGATTGAAAACCTTCAAAATTAAAACATGTTAGAATTATTGTATCGGTATCAACATGGTGACATAAAGGTAGATAGAGATGCATACTATTCCTTTGTTCTGACACATATCAACAAGTCCTTTACAAAGCGGTCGACTGCATCTACTCTTTGCCTTGAAAAGTTGGCAATGGCCCAATAATTCACAGTACCCCCATTGATCATTTTCTACAAAAAGAAAGCAAGATTAAAAAAAAACTTTGAAAACAATAATATATTTAAAATTTGATTGGTGGATGAAAATAAATAAAACTCACAAGGTCAATCATATTCCACTGACCAACTTGTGGATTAACCTCCGAGGAACCATGATACTTGATCTGAAAAAAGGAGAGTAAATTAAAGCTCATAAACCGATATTTAAATAACATCCTATCATATTTTTTTTTTAAAAAAGAGTGAGATAAAAGTGTGAATTTACGGGTGGCGGTGGAAGAACTCGTGCATCAATAGCAGTTAACTGCTCTCTCACTCGCAGCCCAAATTCTTTGTTCACAAGAGGATCCCCGTTGTACTTGTTACTCTCCATGGTCTAAATAACACCAACCAACAAGAAAAATTTAGAGGCGTTTATGTTGGAAGAAACAGAATTAGAAAGTGTAGTTTATAAACGCTTACTGTAATAATGGTACGTTCCCTTTCGTTTGGCCGTTGACATGTGGCCCTTAACAAGTTGGTCACTTGTTTTTCATTCAGCTTTGAAGCATACCTTTGACCAGTAGCCAACGTACAAAGCTATAATTACCACGAGCTAAAGTTAGCAGACGATTGAACTGATATACAGATGCTTTAAACAATAGAAATTAGTAACAAATTGGCGAATCTTTTAAAGGTAAAATAAATTATAAATACAGGTGAATGATCCTTGCAGGTGCAGCAAAAAAAAGAGCAATTTGCATAAATCTTATAAGATTAAATAATCTGCACCTTTTATTTAGAAATTTAACAACAAAACTGATTTTATATAGCTAAAGAGTAATAAAGGAAGCTATACTTGACTTTTCGTCAATAACAATAAAACAGCTTACCTCCATTGGCAGATAAGTAGGCCTCGCTTCTGTGCCTGACTGAATAGCAGGAAGCAATGGATAACGAAGTTGAACATTATACTTCTCACGGAAGTACTGAACAACAGAAACAGTAGCTCCGGTGGCATCCTGGAAACTAACAAATTAAATAAAAAAAAGGATTAGCCAAAGATAAAAAGGATATAAACAGATAGTACAAGTAGACTACTGACTATATACTTTGACCAAAAATAAAAACTAATACACAACCACAAATGTCATTTGCATAATAATTTTCAGTCATTCCACGTTAACCCTATGTTGATAAACAAACTTATCAGTGACTTTTGAGTCAAGAACAATTATAATATCCAGCTCCACTCTAATTCAAATTATAAGGTTAAAAAGTAGCATAATGATTATTCTAACTCACGTTAGTTGGTTAACTGGTTGACGTGTCAAGTCTAGGCACTTGTAGCGCCTCAAGGAATCCCGTGGCGAACTTCCACTCGAACTCCTCGAAGAGCTCTCTTCACCTAAAAGTTACAATTCCCATAAAAGAAACTAAGAACTTGTTACAATTATTAAAACTATGTAAATGTCAATGATCAACTAATCATTACACTTTTATGTATCATATGTCAGCTTCAGCAGCTAATTACCAAACTCAATGGAAGCAAATACCTTGATACGTTCTTGATCACTTAGTTGTCTCGATATATCTTTGTTGAGGAATTCCTTAACAAAGTCAGATACCAACTTCGATTCATAGAAAGCCCTAGCTGACATGTCTGCAAAAATAATAATTAAGAACAAGACATTAGTCTGAAATTCTATTATAATCACAACTGCTTGAGCATTGTAAGTAAAAGCACAACAATGCAGAAACATATACCAATGTTGAGAGACAGTCCCATCTGTGTTGGTCTAAGGCTCTGATAAAAGCCTTTCCAATACTCGATCCCATCACCAAGCGAACCTTTGCCAAATTGAGGGCTAAATAGCGATCTACCAATTACTTCACGGCTGCAATACAGGTATGTTTAGAATCATCACAAAAAAAAACAATTGTAAGAAATCAAAGGATGAGTCTTACCCATTTGAGGCAGACTCCTAAGAACAACATCAAGAGCTTGGATAGTTTCTTGTGGACTGTCATGCTGCCTACCACTCAGAAACTGTCTCAAATGATGCAAATCCTTTTTCGCAGCGAACTTAATGTTAACCTTAAACTCGCGCTCCCGTCTACAATACAAAAACAGTATTACATTTCTAGAAATAAATAATATAATAAACACAAGGCAGTTGAAAACATGTTATACCCATTCCGCTCAGTGATTTTAACAACAAATTCCTTTGACTCAAAAGGCAAAGGACCAGCAGCAAATGCACTTTTGTTCCCATCATAAGCGAGCATCAAGTTTCCCAGGTGCGACGCCCCAAATGAAGTGGTAAGTAGCTTCATTATCTCTCTGCATTTGGTCTTTGAAGTGACCTCAGGAGAAATTGTCACCTAAACTCAGAATTGAAAAACAAAAAGAAAACATAAGACAATCCATAAAATCTGCATATCACCTCATAAACATTATAAAAAAAGACTAAGTCATCTAGACAAAAATACACATATTTCAAGACAAAGAACATGTTGGTTGGTCAGAACAGATTATCAAAAATTTAAAACAAAAATCTCATGCCACAAAATATGTTATGTAGTCCATCAGATATTGTTTTAAACTTTAAATTCATCTAGAATTTGAATGATAACTTTACCCTGACACTTCACCTAACATGTACAGTATTAGAAGCTACAACTTCATATATCAACGCAAATACATACATTAACCCTACCCTAACAGAATCTCATATTCAAATTTCACAGATATTGACACGTAACAAACATCAATAAAAATACTCCACACTCTCTAATGAAAAGGTACAACTTCCATAAGCACAGACATGAAATACTATTCCAGACTCTAATGAAAAGGTACAACGTCCACAAGCATAGTCTCTCTAAAGTAACGTACAACTTGCATAAGCACAGATATTAAGTAGACAGCTAATTCATCAATAATGAAAACGTACCACATCAAGCATAGTCTCTCTAAACATAAACGTACAACTTCCATAAGCACAGAGATGAAATACACAGATAATTCATCAAAAATAATAGACTCATCAATGAAAACGTACAACTTCCATAAGCACAGAAATGGTATACAAAGACGATACATCAAAAACAATCCAGACAGACTAATAAAAACGTACAACTTCCATAAGCACAAAAATGGTATACAAAGACGATACATCAAAAATAATCCAGACAGACTAATAAAAACGTACAACTTCCATAAGCACAGAGATGAAAATAGAGTCATATACAGACCAAATATAACAATATACACAAAACTCCATATACAAACGTCATTATCGCATAAAACATAAAAAAAAAACACGTCTAGCATTGAACGGTTTAAAAACATAGTGCACCTGAAATTATATAACAAACATCCGTACACATACTATCTCACACATGATATAAAACACACAAATTCACATTATAATGAAAATATACAACTTACATAAGCACAGAGATGAAATAAACAAATACACAGACCATATACACTGATATAGATACGAATACGTCATTATCATATAAAAAAATATACAAAAATCAGATCTAGCATTAAAAAGTTTAAAAACAGAGTGCACTTAAAATATATATCAAACATATTACATACTTACAGGTATTTTTAAACTGATCAATAGTAAAACAGTGCATGAAAATATGAAACCATACATACACATCATATAAACAATCTAAATCCACATAATAATAATAATAACAACAATAAACCATATATACACATCATTATAACAATCAAAATCCACATTATAAACGAAAATAATAATAATACTAATAATAACAACAACAACAACAACAATAATAATAATGAGAAGAAACTTTACATCGTACTGATGAGGATCCTTTTGACCGAGGTCAACAAGGAAGTGATTAGCCTTAACAACAGATTTTCTCCCTAAACTTCCAAAACCAGGCCTCGCCGGCGTACTCAGCCTCTTAGACGATGACGGAACCAACGGTACGGCCAAAGGCGGTGCCGGTGTATCGGTCACCACCACCTGCTGCATTACCGGCTGTTGCGTCACAGTCACACCTCTACCACCGGCTACAGCCGGTGACGACGCCGACGACGACGATGAAGAACCTAACGACACGTTCGAAAACTCTCGTGTCATGGAAGACGATGCGACGTCGTTTCCTCTTCCTCGGCCACGGCCGGTGTGACCACGGCCGCGAGAAGACATTGGGCGATTTTAGAGAGAGAGGAAAAGAGACGGTTTTTAGAGAGAGAAAGTGATGGGAGGGAATGTGTAAAGGGTGAGGATAGTGTGAAGGAAGGGTGTGTGATGATGATGTGGGATGTTATATAGTGGAGGAGATGGAGGGTGAAAGTGGAAATTTACATGGGGAAATTGCGTTTGTAGATGTGAATCTTGGTGAAGAAGACGTGTATTTGACTTGTTTTGACGTTTTTGCCCATGACGTGTGTGGAGAGGTTTTAGGGTACATGGTGTTTTGATATGATGGGAATATTTTAAATTTTGATAGATATTGTGATGATGATATATTAAATTAAAAATATTATTATTATTAGAATTAATATAAAAAATGGTATTAATTTTATTTTATATATCTTTTAATTTTTTTTCATTATCTATAATCTATAATCTATCTATCTATAATAACTTATAATAAAAGAATTGAACTTTGATGATGTGGCATTCAATGGAGGCCTCAACCCCTCCTTGAATGTGCCACGTGACATCATGTAGAATTTTTTAATTTTTGAGTTTTTTTAATAAATTATATATATTATAATTATTTTAGGAAAAGATAAGAATTTAAAAACAAAATTAAATTTCCTCTCTAATGTTTCCTCCCATAACTTTTAAACGTTAATATCTTTTATATGCGAGATTTTTTAAAGAAAAAAAATTATACCAAATTAACGAGCGTTTTATTATCTTTCCAACGAGTACCATAGTGCTATATAATAATGGAGAAAAAAAACAACTATTTGTGGGGTTTTGTTTTCAATATATTTTACTCTACTAATAAATCATAACATAGGCAAAGATTCCTTTTTTTTATATTTGAATATGATAACTTATGGCAGAAATTTGTTTAAAATAAATAAATATTATTATTATTATTATTCATTAATCATGTATTGGCAAATCATTAATTATGTTGTCATATTACATATTTTATTATGTTATATAGTGCTATATAAAAACAGAGAAAAAAACGACTATTTTTTATGGGGTTTCGTTCATACAGGAAAAAAACACAAAGTGTTCCGGTTATTCATTAATCATGTTTTTTCTTTTAAACCAAGTTCTTATATACAATGTTGAAATTTAGCACAATCGCCATGCTATCATTGGAATTTTACTCTTCTAAAGATGGATAGGTATGCTTCATCAAGAGAAGCTGCGAGAAAGAATCGCGCAACACTGCAACACATGGTGTCACCTTATAGCAAGGTTATTTTTTATTTATTTAATTACAAGAGTAATAATTATTACTATTAGTATTAGTATTATTAGAATAATTATATTTTTCAACCCCGGGACACTCCCGGGATAAAAGCTAGTACAGTATAAGTGATTTGCATAAGACGGGAATGATGGCTTGGTGTGTATAAGACTCTTCATTGTGGGTCGTGAGCGAGCTTTAGCGTGAGCGAGGTTTCAGTCCGCGCGCTCACTCCCATCCACAACAGCCTCACGCGAATCGCACTAGCGTGAGCACAGGCGATGGTGGTCGCGTGCGTTAACAAGAGAAATTGACATTTGGTCCCGCTGTTGCTCACCCCCAACCACAAAAAGGGTCAAGTGTGGTGGCTCGTGCCTGCTCGCTAGCGGTCCACAACGGATAGTCTAAGGGGAACAACGTCTGGCCTCTCGCTTGCTTGATATTGAATTTTCAATCCAAGTCGATAGCCGGAATTGGGTGATTGTTGGATTATGATGAAACTTGGCTCGATACTGATGAGCATGGGAACCGTCATTTCGACCCTCCTCATTCTCTTCATCTTGATTATCCTAATCTTTTTCATAAAATTTCATCTTGATTGAGTGATCGTGACCACCGCCCTTATCCTTTTGACATTTGCCTATGTGGCTTCGGTAATGATCTTTCATCCTATCTTGTTTATGTCCACACTTATGGGTGTGAGGTATGGAAAGCATGCATTCCCCTCCACCCTAAGGCCACCCATTGTGGGGGCCTAAAACCGGCCTTGTCATACGGGTGAGAGACGCATACACTGCCGCATGGCTCACGGAGGGGCATGGGCATGGAGTTCTCTATATGCACGAAAAAAAGGGAAGGTGAACGTTGGATGCTTGGGAGGAGTGTCGTGAATCGTTGAGTGTGTGTGATTTTAACCTAACTTGATATATTTGCAATAATGCCCTTGCTTACGTTTCACATGAACCACACCACCCCTTAATGAGTGTGAAATGCAAATGCCCGAATGTCTATGTTTCGCTTATGTGCCACGCCTTTTTTTCATATTTCACAATAGGGATGAGCATATTGCACCGAATACCAAACCGATACCGATCCCGTATCGAACCGGGGTGTTTGATATCGGTATCGGTACTCACATTTTGTAACCTGCCAAAAACCATCCACACAATCAGTCATTCAAGTGATTTTAGACCGCCATCACTTAGGTCGCCCGGACCAATGCACTAGATTGGTGGTTGGATACTTGCAACATGTGTTATAATTTTTGTAACGCAAATAAAAAGATCGTCATGTTATAATATCATATCTTATTTGGTCGTTAAAAAATACACATATAAGAAGATCGTGTTACATAAACACAAATCCCCCCGTTGGTTTATTGGTTAGTTACTTATTTACATAACTACTGGTTGTGTGTTTTAATCTTCACCACTCCATGTTCCTTGTATATTTTTTTTCTTTATTAGGTCTAATCCCAATTCCTATGCATATAAAATTTTATAAATATACTAGCTTTTATCCCGAGAGTGTCCCGGGGTTGAAATATCTAATATAACATAATAAAATATCTAATATGACAACATAATTAATGATTTGCCAATACATGATTAATGAATAATAATAATAATAATAATAATATTTATTTTAAACAAATTTCTGCCATAAGTTATCATATTTAAATATTAAAAAAATGAATCTCTGCCTTTGAAGATATGTTTATCGTTTGTGATTTATTAGTAAAGTAAAATATATTTGAAAACAAAACCCCACAAAATAGTTGTTTTTTTTTCTCCGTTTTTTATATAGCACTATGGTACTCGTTGGAAAGATAATAAAACGCTCGTTAATTTGGTGTAATTTTTTTCTTTAAAAAATCTTGTATATAAGAGATATTAACGTTTAAAAGTTATGGGAGGAAACATTAGAGAGAAAATTTAATTTTGTTTTTAAATTCTTATCTTTTCCTAAAATAATTATAATATAATAGATTTATTAAAAAAACTCAAAAATTAAAAAATTATACATGATGCCACATCACACATTCAAGGAGGGGTTGAGGCCTCCATTAAATGTCGCATCATCAAAGTTCAATTCTTTTATTATAAGTTATTATAGATATGCACCGAACAAGAATGTAGCTTGACATCGATAATTCTACGTTAAAAGATAACACAATAAGACTTAAAATTACCAATTTCATCACACATAAGTCATACGCTTATGCAATGGCGAAGCTTGACCCGAAGGTTCGGGGGGTCGGAAGTCACTAGTTTCGGGGGGTCGAAAACCAGTTTCGGAGGGTCGAAACCCTATATTTCCAAAATTTTCTATACGAATACTATATAATCGGAACTTCTGCGCGAAAATTCGGGGGGGTCGGCCGCCCCCTCCCGCCCCAACTAAGCATCGCCCCTGCGCTTATGTAGCTTGACATCATATGATTTTTTTTCACTAAATCATACATATTCGAAACATAGGCGATAGATCGATCAATCCTTCCCTGACAAAAATAATTTCAAAGACCGTAACGTGACATCGATCTAATAATTGGGTACATCACCATGTGTGTATATCTACATTAATTTTAAAAATATGTATATCACTATATTAATGATTTTACCCAAGGCATTATAGCCTAGTGGTATCTTGGTGGTGAGATAAGACTTAAGGGCCATAATGTCCTGAGTTCGAATCTCACAAAGGGGGTTTTCTCATAATTATGAGTTTCCTCCTGAATTGGTGACTTGGTGGTGGAATATGATCGCGTGGCAACACTGGTGGCACGATGATACTCCAGTGTTCCGTGAGTGATTCCATTTTGTTGGCCGTTCAAAAAAAACTATATTAATGATTTTATAAGACAAAATTATAAAGGGGTGGAAGAAGAATATTTGTCTTATTCATCACATATGCCAACATGAGTACCACACGCATCATTAAATTGGCCAATGGATAGCGACTGACTCTTTCTGCAAAAAGAATAAACGACACCCTCGTCCCACTATGTATGCCTACGCCTTATTTGGTTATGACATTGCAGATATACCCTCTCTACTTTCCCTAACATTTCAACAACATTATAAAAAAAATTATCTACATTAATATTTCCTTTACGTATTTTTACTACTTTAATTTTATTTTTTTTAAATTTATAGACTACTTTGTATTATCATAGAGCTTGTTAAGTTTTGTTTATCTACTTTAGTATTTAAATTTGATAGTTCCCTTATTCTAAGAAAGAGTTTAAGAATGTGTAAAATGCGTGATATTCTTATAAAACATTTTTTATGTTTTATTTATTTTGATATCATCGACATATACCAACAATACAGCAAACACAGAATCTTTATTCATAACAAACAGGGAATGATCACATTTAGATTGAACAAAACCTATTTCAAGCAACACACTCACAAGTTTGGCATTCCACATTCTAGGAGCCTGTTTGAGACCATACAAAGATTTTCTCAACCTACACACTTTACTTTCTTTTTCAGAAAAATACCCTTCTGGTAATTTCATATAAACATCCTCAAACAAGTCTCCATACAAGAAAGCATTATTTATATCTAGCTGATGTAAAGACCAATTACTTTGAACAGCTATAGTAAGAATGCATCTAATAGTGATCATTTTCACTACTGGAGAGAAGGTTTCATCAAAATCTAAACCTTCCCTTTGGCTATAACCTTTAGCCACAAGTCTAGCCTTGTATCTATCTATTTCTCCGGTGGATTTGTATTTTATTTTATAGATCCACTTACAGCCTATAGCTTTTCTATTCTTGGGTAAATCAACTAATTCCCAAGTGTTATTCCTATTAAGAGCTTCTATTTCCTCATTCATTGCATTGACCCAATTAACATCTTTACATGCTTCACTATATGAACTAGTTCAACACTTTTGTTTAACACAGAAGTAAAACAGAAGTTCTCAGCAGACAAGTAGGAATAATTAACAACTTTTTCCAAACCATACTTGACTTTACCCTCAACAATAAAATCATTAAATCTTTTTGGAAAATTTGACTGTCTAGCTGATTTCCTAATAACAGATGGATGATCATTAGATGATGGATGTCCCTCAGAACTGTTATTGTCATCATCTACTGACTCATCATCCTCAGCCCTGCCTCTATTAGCTCTAGAACTACCAGGTTGCTGTTGGGCAGCCTTACCTGAAGTAGTACCTGAACTGTCAATCGGTTGCTGAGACCCATGACAGTCAGTTTCTAAGTTAGCCCTCTGGTCATCATTGGGACCATCTAGATCATTTGGATGATTGTTATTAGTTGTCTCAAAAATATCAAAAAAGTTTAAACTATTAACATTTTCATAAGTTTGAGAAATATTTTCTTTCCCTTTATCAGATTCTTTAAATGGAAAAATTGTTTCATAGAATCTGACATCCCTTGAAAACTCAATTTGTTTAGTATCTAAATTCCATAGTTTATAACCTTTTTTCTCATTTGAGTAACCAATTAATACACATTTGTTAGCATGACTATTGAATTTATCAGAATTATTCAAGACTGTACTAAAACACAAACATCCAAAGACCTTAAGTCTATCATAAGAGGGCTTGAAACCATACACAAGTTCATAGGGACATTTACCGCTAAGTACAGAAGAAGGAGTCTTGTTAATCAAGTAAGCAGCAGTAAGAACACATTCTGACCACATATTTAAAGGCAAATTACTTTGAAACATTAAAGACCTAGCAATATTCAACAAATGTCTATGTTTCCTTTCTACTATACCATTCTGCTGTGGGGTATAGACACATGAAGTTTGATGAAGTATACCATGTTTGTTCAAAAAATCTTTCATACTAGAGTTAATGAATTCAGTTCCATTGTCACTTCTGAATGTCTTAACTGATTTTTTAAACTGGTTTTTAAGACCACATAAAAATGTTGAACATTTTCAACTACTTCATCTTTAAACCTCATCAAATATACCCAAACAGACCTGGTAAAGTCATCTACTATGGTCAAGACGTATTTGAACCCTTCTTTACTTTTAACTTTATATGGACCCCATACATCTAGGTGAACCAACTCTCCAAGACAAGTAGATTTGTGATCACTAATAGGAAATGGCTCTCTGTGTTGTTTAGCTCTATGACAGACCTCACAAGGTTCATTACTCTCATCTTGTATAGTTTTAAGTTTAATGTCATTTTTTTATTACTTTTAACACTATATTAGATGGGTGACCAAGCCTAGCATGCCATAGATTAGAACTTTCAAAACTATTACATGAAAATCCTGAAAACACAGAGGACTCACCACAAAAGTATAAACCATCTACTTGGCTACCAGTCACCAGGACTCTCTTGGTTAAAGAATCCTGTATGTAACAGTTGGACTCATTAAATAACACATCCAATTTACTATCCTTAGCTAATTTATGAACAGATAGCAAATTAACACAGTAATCAGGAACCACAAAAACATCAAACAGGGTAACCTCATCAGTTAACCTAACATCTCATATATCAGTTACTTTAGCACTAGTTCCATTTGGATGATTGACTTTGATATTTTAATCACTAACATTAATTTTATTTATTACACAACTGGCATTCATGACCATGTGCTGATTAGCACCTGAGTCACAAATCCAGCCAAGCTTTTTAAACAAAGCATGCACATTAGAGAATGAAAAAACAGGTTTAGTGTTAGAAGCAGAGCAAAAGAAATTACATGACCTACCTGCAGCATTGCAGCTGGTTGTAGTTTCTTCACTCTTTTTGTTTAACAATCCTAACAGCTGAGACACTTGATCAGCAGTTAGTGCATTTAAAGAACTATTACCAGTTTCAAGAGAGGTTCCACTAGTAGCATTATTACTAGAACCATTTTTCTTATTAAAACCAGATTTATTTTTCATCCATGCTGGATAACCAACAATCTCAAAACATTTATCTATGGTATGACCCACTTTATTACAGTGGGTACATTTCAAATTTGGATTCTGGTTACTTATTCTGGCATTCTTTTTTCTTATTTCAAAATTTTGATTTGTCTTAGCAAAGAACCCAACCGTAGGTCCTTGCTCTTTAGTCACATTGGAATTCTGTGTGATTCCTCTCTTGAAACAATGGCAAAGGCCTCCTTTACTGTGGTAAAGGATCCCTTATTAACAGGTTTGTCCTAACAGAACTATACACACTGTCAAGACCCATTAAAAATTGCATGAGTTTTATCAGATGATTAAAATCATTAAATTGTTTTGCAGCATCACAAGTACAAGCAGGTAAATGCAACATTTGATCCAAGTATTGCCACATAATATGCAGTTTATGATAGTATTCAGCAACTGTCATACCACTTTGACTAAAATGATTAATCTTCTGATATGTATCAAAAATTACAGACCCATCAATTTTATTATATGTGTCTTTAAGATCCTTCCATACATCAGATGCAAGTTTAGCATAGACTTGACCCATATATAACTCTTCAGCAATAGAATTTAATATCCAAGTAAGTACCACAGAGTTACAACGATCCCATTGTCTACCTAATACTGGATCATCCTCAGATCTAACACATTCACCATTAATAAAGCCTAGTTTATTCTTAACCTGTAAAGCTAGAATCATAGCATTTGCCCACACAGTGTAATTCTCTGTTCCTTTAAGTTTTATACTAACAATAGACAAGTTAGCAGAATCACTAGCATGCAGATATAAGGGATCACTTGAATCAAGTTTACTGATCAATGTGACCCCTCCTAACCTACCATCACCAGAATGACTGCTACTACTATCATCAGCCATAACTAACAATTTAGTACCAGACCAATTACACTAAACAGTTAATCAAGAAACACACAAGCAAGTAAGGCAATCACAAGCACACAACAGACGAAGCCCTGTCAGGGTTCAAGATTCCAGGTTCATCACTCAAGGTGCCTGGACATGTCTTTACAGGGGAGTCTGTGTACTGAAATGTAAACACCCACAAGCACTCTCAACACAACAAGTGACCAAGCAATAAAAAAAAAACAACAATTATACAAACAATTAACACAGTCTAAACCTAGACACAACCAGATAATGAGCCAATTTCGGTCCTCCTAACCCGGCCTTGCTCCTAGACTCCACTGACACAAGAAACTATACAACTGAACAAGAAATAATGAAACGATCTCACCAGAAACTCGTAACTCAAAACTTCACTTAGGGTCTTGAGTCAGAGAGCAAGAACACACGTCCACAAATCAACCACAGCTGCCAGATCCTTTTTCCAAACCCTAGATCTGATGATGAACTTCAGATCAGGGTTATCTTTAGTGTCAGAGAAGATTCTTTCTTCAGATCCAAGAAACCCAAGCAATACCAACGAAGACGAAACGACTACAGACAAGATCTATGAAGCAAGATCTATCTGTAACCAAGACTCAATCGGAGACACAAATCTATTGAACAGAGATCTGATCTCACAGAAACCCTAAAACGGAAGCGACTAGAAAAGACGACCAGAGCTGAGCTCTGATACCATGTCAGATTTTGTAAAACAAAGAAGACAATCAACTGATTTTATTACTAAAACAAGAAATACAAAGTATAAACTAGATCAGAACTACTGAATCTAGACTGAAACCCTAAAGATCATTAACTGATGATCTTTTACAATAAACCCTAAGAGTTGATCATTGACTGATGATCAAACAACGATACAAAGAACTAAATGATCATTGACAAATGATCAGTACAAAACAATAAAAGAACTACAGAATCATTGACAGATGACTCGTACTACAAACCCTAGATTGAGACTGATAAAGACGATGAAAAGACTCGAGAGAGATTAAACTTGATAACGAACGAGTCTGAAGCTTTTTATAGAGCTCATCTAGGAATGGAAGAAAACACATCCGAAGCAATCACCACCGTTGGATCATGTCAAGGAAACACACCTTGACATGATCTGTGCCATTGGATTAAACGCACACGGATCGCCACGTAGGATCGAAGACAGGTTCGGAGACTTTAATCAACTGGGCTTTGACTCACTCTGGACTTTATCACGAACTGATGACTTGTTGACTCTGGCCCATCATCTCAACTTAGCCCACGTACAGCAACAGCCCACGTACAGCAACAGCCCACAATATCCAATCAGCTCACAATGTCCAGCCCAAACATGAAACACCACAAATAACATTTATAAATAAAAGTGAAGAAATTAATATGTAATAATATTAATATTCTCATATTAATATTTTTAACACAAGGAACAAACTTAGAAAACACTATAGCAACAAACTTCTAGGGTTAAAGACTAACACATAACACAAATCGTAATTCGTTGTTTATAAATATGATATATAATCTTCCTTTTACAAATGCCCTTAGAAAAGCACGGTTTATAAAGGGATCAACAGAAGATAGAAACATACAAGCAAACAATATACATATAATTCGATACAAGGTGCAAGGAATGAAGGAATGGCTTAATTTAAAAATACATTTAGTTTATCTTTAAGAACTTAACTTTATACATGGTTCCATATATCTACGATACTGAAGTTTGTTTACAAAAAGAAATAAAAGATTTTTTTTTTAGCAAAATAGTGCTACAGTAAATAAATTTTGTGCAAAGAGTGTGTGTTAGGTGGGGAATTGTGATTTTGGTGAACCCGCAAGTTCAATGCATAGCTGGACGATGATTAGAAGGAAGGGAAGGGTGTTGTTGAGGTGGCACATAAACCGCAAGTTGAACTTGCGGTTTCTCTTTCTTCACTGATTCACTCTGACACAATGCACGATCTTGTTGGTGATTTGAGAATTGGAGTTTGTTTCAAATTGTTAAATGCAAATGCATGGGGCATATACAAATTCAAAAGTGAAGGGTGGAGATCGCATGGGGAGCTGCCACCTTTTTTACTGTGGTGTCCAACTTGCATATTCTAATAATATGATATCATTCAAATTATATATAGCTTTTATCAAAGGATGATTTGAAAGAACTTGTGCGGAGTCAGTAAACCCGCAAGTTCAGCCATTTGTTTCCACACATTATTTTCACCTGAGCCACTTCGCCTTTCACTTATTTTTCACTGAACATCTCGTATCTAGTGCTATTGTGTCAGAGAGAAAGAGAAACCGTAAGTTTAACTTGCGGTTTATGTGCCACCTCAACAACACCCTTCCCTTCCCTCCAAGTCATCAACCGAGTATGTAGGGGTGAGCATTTCGTGGTTCAGACCCACAGGAACTTGGACCCGACCCACGAGAACCTTAGACCCGAACCTTTTAAATATATGGGTCGGTTTCCGGCTCTAGATTTATATGAATTATCGGTTCCAGGTCGGGTCGGTTCCAAACCCACGGTTCTAATATAAGAACCACAAGAACCGTTTGTATTTATATTATAAAAAAAATCTTTTTTAGTCTTTTCAATATTCGTTTTTACGTGTTATTGTAATCAATTTCATGTAATGTTAATACAATATTAAAACTATTATTTATAAGAATAACAATGTATTTTTCTTGAATATTTTTCGGCTTGATATATATACATGATGTAATGTATTATATAATATATATTATATCCAAATTTAAACTAAATATTTATGTATGTTGCTCTGATGTGTGTGTATTTATGATGTATACATAACAACTTCACATAATGTTTCGAGTGATGAGATTGAGAATGACAAAACTGTTATGAAAACATAATGTATATGTAAATATCAATGATAAATATAAAAGTTAAAAAAATTAAATTATGTCACAAAAATCAAGTGTTGTTTATGAGAGTGAAATATCAAAAAAAAAGAAAAAAAAAACAGAAGTTAAAAATAAGTACTATGTTATGTGTGTGCTAAATGAAGAATTATATTATACTATATTAATAAAGCAACTGATTTGAACAGTGTTTTCTATTTTCTCAGTTTTGTAAACATGTTAAATAGTAACTGGTTTGATAAATTAAACAATAGATTATGTGGTGCAGTTGGTTAGGGCGTTGCTGTGTTAGGGATGTTGCTCCGGTTCGAATCCTTGTAGGGACCGTTTTTTTACAATTTTTTATCTGGTGTGAAAGGGGTATACAACTAGGTGTCACCATCTCAGACGTCTTATGACACCTGTTGATCAATGGGGTATCCACCTGTCTATTATTACACACACACACTTTTATTATACATAAACAGGTGCAAGCCCTCTCTCTCACACACGAACCTAAACTCCAAAGTTCTCTCTCCCGTCTCTTATCCTCCGGCGAACTTTAACCGACCGGAGATACCAATCGGTGTTCGCAACACGTCAATCCACTCCCAACCCCCTCTCTCTCATCTAATTTTTCACCTGAGAACTCAAACCCAACCGAAAATCATCAACTTAACCTACACCGGAAGCGAGGCATCTACCCACACCACAATCGGTGGTCGCAATACGTCAATCCATCGGAAAGTCAGCCCTTCTCTCTCATCTGTGTGATGGTACAAAAGTTGAGAAAGTTCAGTTCCGAACAATTCCGGTAAGCCCTTTCCTCTTGCATATACATTAGCATCTAAGGATGGTGATTATTCGCCCATTCAGGTGACGGCAATATAACATCGGATATAGGGTTTTGGTTATAGAAGAATGATGATGGTACTGCTTAGATAACATTCAAAAGGTGGAGTGACGCTGATAGTTAACCATGGTCCGACAATGGTGTTTCCTGTTCAGGTTAGGTCTCGATTATTACTAAATGTATTCATAGTGAAAGCAGTTCAGATCCGTAGCAATAGATAACGATGAAAATGTCTCAACTAAAATAATTATTGACATTGTACGTTCTTCAATTGATTCCTTAGTTCTCATTGGTACCGTTTAGGTTGGATGAGTAGAAGCCAGATAAGAGCATGATAATATGACTAATGAAATATGCACATAAGTTGTTTGATTGAATGCCCCAACCATAGAAGTTCCGTAATTATACAACGGTTATCATCATTGAAACTTGCTTTGTAAAGGTTGATGCTTTAGTATGTTAAAACGCCTCAAATATGTTCAAAATGATGGGAAATAACAACTTGACATATAACAATGATAATTGGATGTTCAAAGGTGGTCTTAGGTTGGATTAAAGATGTTAAAAATTAAGTTGGTGTGTTTTGTTTGATGCTGAATTTTCAGATTCTATTTAGAATTGCATTGGTTTTGGACAGAGTTTTGAGAGGTCTCATATATCACAGGGTCAAAGGAGACACAGTTACAATGCATCTGGTGTGAGGTTTTATTACTGCAAAAAGGTTGATATGTGGGTTATAATTATTGGGCATCATAAAGATATCCGCTTGTGAACAAAATATGAATCAATACTTTAATGATTAGGTTGTTAGGCCATTTGTTTTTTTTTTTAAATATACGTATTGTGCAAGTGAGCTGGTTTGTTCTTTTGATGCATCATGGATACACATGTTTGAATCGTTCTAAAAAGGTTCTTATTTTCAAACAACTGTCATAGATGTCATCGGCGAGTCCGACTGGAGTACTATTGTTTTGTAGACCGACATTGGTTAGCTTATACCGATTTATTATTGGGTGGTGCTTTTGTATTTTGTTAACATAACCTAATATGATTATGCACGCCAGTGTTTTAATCGGCCACGCGTTACGCGGGCACGCTTCTTGGTGAAACATGTAGCACTGATCACATTCTGTGTTCAGAAAATCAAAAGAATCAGATTGCGGATATAAACACTCATTAGCGTTAGGGTTAGCGACATAAAAGGGAGCGAATGGGTAGTGTTATCAAGCGTTGTGGACAAAGGACACGTTATGGTGTTGGGAAAAGAGCCAGTCAAACAGCTATGAGGTGTCATCTGGGACAAAGGCCTGCTGTCGAGAATAAAGCCAAACAAACAGGTATGTGGTAAGCAGTAGATGGCTCATCTTTTAAGCATTGTTCATGAAGTTTCCTTATTAACTGGTTTTGCAGGCTTGGGAATTGTTTTTTGAAACTTGGGGAGTAAAGTAGGTGTTCGTTAACTATCACGAAAATAACATATAGGTACAATACTCAAACACTTAGACACTTAAACGCATAAGCGCCTAGGCATTTAGGCGTTTATTCGCTTAGGGGATTAGGCGTGTAGGCTCTTAAGCGAATCAAATGCCTTAGTGTTTAGTTATTTGTTTAAGAACCTAGGTGGCGCCTTGCATGGTCCTATAACAAATCAGCAGACCTCAGTTAGAAAACGTAGAGATAACATGATTTAAATCTATGTTAACCATCTTTTATAAAATGATGCCAACTGAAAACCAAGTTCCAAACAGTAGGGACAATTCGGATCATGGTAGTTGTGGTGAATTACATTATAGTTACTTATATAAATTATAACCTTGCAAGTTGTTATATGTCACACCCCAACCCGGCTAGGGCTGACGTGTCACTATTACAGACATCAAAACCAAAACTATTCTAGAAGATTGAAATAAAACAATCCTAATAACATTTTTTTTATAACATTCGAATGTTAATAAAGAAACTGGAACTTCAACTTCAACTTATTTTAACGCTCATCACTGATTCCCCAATATCCCGTATTACCTGCGAAACAAAAAAAGACAACACAACAAAAGAAAATACGGCTGAGCCAAAAATTGCCCAGTAACGTCGGAATCAACAGTACAAGTAAATTCAACGCAGCGGAAAAGCAAGACATAATAGAACTGAGACCGAAGTGAACATACGAAAGGGAATACGAAAACCAAACGAACACTATTTCAAACTCGAAACCAAACTTTTATATCGAAACAACTGACGAACATAATTCGACACAAAACCTGATACTTAACCGGAACAATAATCAGACACATACCGAAGCATATAAGAACAATATCAGAAACTTATCAGAACAGATACATACATCAAACTACGTGACTATTCATAACAATAAATTAAGTCAACGTCAAACGGAAGCACCCACGAGCCAAAACAAACTTACAAACTGGTACATAGCTAGCTAGTCCATGCACCTATGAGACGGTGAGTGTGGCGTACACCCATTATTCCAATCTCCACAAAACAGAAACATATATCAGAAGTCAGAATCAGATCTAGGATATATCCATACGCCTCTAAGGGACCATGTAAGAGACGCCGTGATTTTGATTACGCACTGTCACGGAAAGTGTTCATGTCGCTGACGCCCCAACGACAAGTCAAAACAAACTGCTCGGGTGACAGAGTACAAAAGCTAAGGCCATGCAAATAATTACAGGCAAACTAAAAATGACACTAACTGGAACATGCGGCCATGAGTACAAGTCAGAGGCATGGCATGCTATGACACACTAACAACAAATTGACAAATACACACCGATCCAAAAAAATGAACCAAGTACGAACCGATGATACGTATAAAATGATGACAAACAGACTCTAAACATAGACGTAATGTCCGTACTACAAAGTAACGGATACGAATTTTATACTATGATGATACGACTAACGAACCCGTACACGTGGAAGGAAACGAAAGTTATACTATGATTAAAAGAAAACAGAATCCGTACCTTATTAGCAAGCAACAAGCAAACCGACAATACCTATCCTCCGCAAGTACGTAAGCCTACATTTTATTATATTCGAACCATATTTAAAACCATATCATATTACCCGATTTGTAGCCTAATTGGTTTCCGGTGACCTCTTCATATAACCCATATTAATACTTAGCAAAAATAATAATAATAATAATAATAATAATTGCTCTAACGAGATCAACTTTTATTGATTAAATCCAAAACAGTTTATGCCTAAAATGTTTACTAATTGTTTTATCAACAAACTAATAGAAACTTATATGAAATTATGTAACAACATCAACCATTTAAATTAGCCATTGTAAATGTGGCAGTAATTGCATGATGGTTTAAAAAAAATGATATCATTCCTATGTCTCATCTTAATGAAAAATAAATTAAATAATCAAATCCATAAAAATATATGAAATCATGTAGGTTGTTTCATATTATATAAGAAAATGAATGCTCACTTAATTTTAACAATGCTATGGTCATTCGACTACTGAATAGAGAGATTCTATTACTTAAGAGCATGTGGTCTCAAATTCTTGATGCAACATAACACCAGTAACTTAGCAACCAACACTATAGTCACATGGATGTTTTGTACATATCAATATTAGTTGTTTGTTCATTGGTTTATTTGTTTATTTATTACCTTTTTTTTAAATCATGTGGTTTGAGCCCAGGTAACTCAACCCAACTGAAAGCTGTACATACCTACTGGCCAGTAAACTAACCGGAACCCTCATGGGTCGCCGGTGAATTTACCCAGACCCAAACCGAGACCTAAACCCAACTTGGTATCTTCCTACTTTTAAATTGTCACCGGAAAATCCCATAACCAGAAATCGACATCGAAACTTGAATAAAACAATAACACGTTTAAACCTTACCTCACAATTCTAAACAAATGAACAGACTCGGAGGAGGTTTAGAATGGTTTAAAACGACGGCGGTGGATTAGTTGCGGTGTCGGCTGCGGCCGAGTGGCTTGCGACGGTGGTGGAAAGCTATGGCTAAATGGAAGGTGGCGATTAAGCGGAACAGAGGATATCAAAATTTAGAATATGATTTCGAAATGAGGGGAGCCCCTTGGTTTATAATGATCGATGCAATGAGTTCTCCCAGATTGCTCGGTTGGTTAGTTCAAAGAGATGATTATCACTATTATTATTTTGAATGCAAGTCAACTAAATACCATAACATATACATATTTAGATGACACGTATTGTTTCAACTTTGTGTTTATTTGTTTTTTTTTTATATATATATTAAAATGATTTACAATATATTATCCATAGAGTCATAACAATAAACATAAGAGGACATGTATATCAGTTATATAAAAACAATGAGTTTTAGACACTTCCATTTAATTTTGGATATTACAATTCTTCGGTGATTGTAATAGTACCGATTTCTGATAAGATTAAAATGGACCAATTTATGACACTCTAGGCAAATCCCACATCGGCCGTGGCCAGGAGAGATCCTTGGTTCATAAGTAATTCAAAGCCTCTTAAATCACCAACGCGTTTTGGGCTTAATGCTAGTGGATGAGAGGAGAACTCCACAGTTAAGCGTGCTCAGGTGGGAGCAGTACTAGGATGGGTGACCTCCTGGGAAGTCTCCACTGGGGCAACCAAAAGCAAATCCGTGAGCTCTGGATGGGCAACCCATCGGGGCAAAGCGGACAATATTGGTGGTGAGAGAGGCCGGATGTTACAAATGGTATCAGAGCCACTCCTGTGTCGTTCGGGATGGTGGGGCAAACCTCATCGAGGACGATGAGTCCCTAAGGGGGGGGGGGGTGATTGTAATAGTACCGATTTCTGATAAGATTAAAATGGACCAATTTATGACACTCTAGGCAAATCCCACATCGGCCGTGGCCAGGAGAGATCCTTGGTTCATAAGTAATTCAAAGCCTCTTAAATCACCAACGCGTTTTGGGCTTAATGCTAGTGGATGAGAGGAGAACTCCACAGTTAAGCGTGCTCAGGTGGGAGCAGTACTAGGATGGGTGACCTCCTGGGAAGTCTCCACTGGGGCAACCAAAAGCAAATCCGTGAGCTCTGGATGGGCAACCCATCGGGGCAAAGCGGACAATATTGGTGGTGAGAGAGGCCGGATGTTACATTATATGCCATGAGCTAATACTGTAAGCCATATTTTTAGGTGAGTACATTATAATGATACCTATGCGCTTACGCGCCTAGGCGCCTATGTGCTTAAACGAATCGGCGCCTAAGCGTATAAAACACTTAAACGCCTACTTTAATAGGCATCTCTGCGCACAGGCGAATCGCGAGTAAGCACAAAAGTGGCTACCCGAATAGGAGCGTAGGCTAATAAAATGCCTAGGTGCCTAAAAACTGTTTTTATAGCCAATGTAGAATCGATTGCTGCAGCTGTATACAACGATTGTGGGTTCAACTTAGAATGGTTAGTTCCTATGAAGTTATTTATGTTTAATTAGCCTGAACTTTGTTTAGATGTTGAATGAAAGAATGTGAACCAAAATTTTGATTAATGTGTTGGAATTATACAGCTATTCAAAAAACTATTTAAACCTTTAGTAATGTTTGATGTTTGGCTCAACCACAACCTATTACAGAACTGTACAGACCATATTTATATGAAGAACAGAAGAAGTGGTAGTACTTTTATATCTGGTGAATTTTTAAAATTTAACATCATAATAAGACGAAGTTTTGCCTTTCATCACTCAACAGGGAATTAGTTTATGATTGTTCAGTAATATCTTTTATTTCTTTGGGTAAGTTTAGGGACTGTAGAGTTATTGGGCTTAACATTGATGGGTCTTGGGAGTTGTCTTGAAAGACACCAATATATGTTTTTGTTGCATACTTTGTAACTTTTTCATTTTGTACATTCTACATGTCCCTTGATAACCAATAATATACGTTCTTGAATTCGGTTTCTTGATCTAATTTTTGTAATGGTTTAGCAGGGGCATATGATCCTTATATGTGATATGATACGAGGAATCAGACAAATCACCGGGGCTAGGCTGCTGTTAATGGTTTTTAAAAATTTAAACGAGCAGATAGGCATTTGTTTTATGTAGTTTAGATTTTTTATTAATGAGAACTCTTGAATTGTTATTAAGAATATAAGATATTGTTTGTAAAATATGATCAGTGGCTTCATACTGCACAGGACAATGTTGATGATGTTCTTTGTGTGTGATTTTTGCAGAGACGATGTAAACGATCCGGTTAAAGTTGCGGTTACATACATGATACATATTATACCAGCATGAGCAGAAGATCAATGAAAATGACTGTTTGGAGATTATTAGATAGGTTACAGTGTACATTGACACGCTAACGGTTGTACCTCATATACTTACAGTCATAGTAGATCAAACGATACCAATTTAATGTTTCAGTTGGAATAAATTCAATTATTGTTTCTTGCATGTTTTCCTATATATGTGATTATAATTGATGCCCGCGCAACGCGCGGCCGATTAAAACACTAGTTAAATTAGTACAGTAGCACTCTCTTATGTGTGTACTGTGTACCATGTTAAAAGGAAAAACTTAGGTGTGAAAAAAAAAGTAACAGTTTAATGTGTAGTATTTTTTTTGAACTGCAGCTTTAATTAGAAACCTGCTAGCCAGTGACTAGCAATAACAAATCCAACAAAGAGCCTCAAATTAAACAGAAAGACAAAATAGACATAAAATTTGTTGATCGTTCAAAAAAACCAAAAAGACATTAAACATAAAAAATCTCAAATAATTTTATTATTTTTGTTTGGCTCCTCTTCAAAGATGAGTTTACGGATTGTATAATTTTCCTCACACGAGCGCTGCCCAAAACATACTTGTGTAAATTAAAAACATCATGGACTGAGAACGCGAAAATGGGCGGGATTTTAGGCCACCTGCTGATGCTATCCCACACAACAGTAATTATCGACCGATTGATCATAACTTCAAAATATATAAAATACAAATCTAGCTATTTCTTAGTACGGACCTTGTTAGATAAGTTTAAATAAATAGTGATAATGCAAAATGTAACACACAAAACATGCTATAACTAGTACATGACAATTCAGTGTTTACCGGTTGCCACATGCATTATACAATAAATATCCACTAAGCCAAAGTATACCACTATGATGTAACGAAACAAAATGTTCAAAAATAGATGTAACTGTGAACGAATATATTACATGTAAAGTAGCTAACTTTACAAATATAGTATAGCATTCACATTTGGGTCCTCTATCTTTATCTTCTTTTCCAAAAGTTGAGATTTCCTTTTACAAAATTTAGAGTGTTGTAAATAAAAGTTCTCCAAGTATAGAGATCTATTATTCATCACCTCTATAAATCTTTGTGACTATTTAAGAAAGTAAAAATATAATAAATATTTGTTTATAAGTAAGACTGTAAGAGAGACATAGACAAAGATAACGATACATAATATGGTAAGTTAAACAATAGAGGTGAAGATATACAAACAATGTCACTTGGGTTGTAGCGTAGCGGTAGGAGGCAAAGCTTCTTTGGGAAGGACTCAAGTTCCAATCCCGAGAAAGGTGGAAAAAAGGAAAATTTATTCGTTCAAAAAACCAAAGTTATATACAAACAATGAGAGATCAAAGTATTACAACACAACAAGACCAAACTACACAAATAAGTAGAATGATCAACTACCGTACGTAAACAACTTATACAATATCTAGTTGTTTTACGTATGGTAGTTTATTGAGATTTTGTGTTGATTAGTAAATTAACCCACATGTGATGTTTAAAATCTCATTAACTCGCTAACCTTAAATATTTACCATTTTTATATCGTTTGAACAAAAGTCTTTTATCGAAACTATCCATTTATGTTTGAACTAACCTTTACTTTACAAGGTTTTGTTATTGATTTACAACAATTAAAGAAACGAAATTTAAGGAAGTTGATGTTTGGACCTACTTGAGGACTAGGGAATACTTGTTGGGCTGGCCCATCTTCCAAGCCCAAGAGTGAGGTCAAAAATGTCAAAGAAAGGGACACAAATCAAGTAATCTATTAAACATGGTTACTTCAGTTTATCATCGTTAAAAATGTCGTGATATCATTTTAACATCATGTATGTAACCATAACCTTGTATTAGGCTGATAGTAAAGTTTGGAATCCTGTGAACACTGTCAGTAGGCGCGCGTCAACTCTATGTGGTGTGGACTGTGGAGGTGACCAAAGGCAGGAGAATGTGGTAAGATCATCAATGGGCTGATATTACTTGGGGTTCGATTAGTTTGCAAAATGGCCCAAGTTGTTAAGGCCATACGTAATGACTCGCCAAATTTGGGCGTTAAATGCCCAATTCGCGCCCCATTAACCCAGCTACACCGCCCCCCTCCTTGTTAAAGGAGCGCCAAAGGAAACAAAAGTTGTCTGGAAAGTTGTTTTTTAATATATTAAAATTGATTTAATATAAAATAATAATAAATAAAACATTTTTCACACGTGGCGGACTCTGATTGGTTGTGGAGTGACCCTTGCCCCGCTAAATATTTCGCGAGAGCCCCCTTTAACGCCCTTGGGGGCGGTGAGAGCCCCCTTTAACGCCCTTGGGGGCGGTGTAGCTGGGTGAAAGGGGCGCGAATTGGGCATTTAACGCCTTTTTCGCGAGCCATTACACATGGTCTAACTACCTAGTCACGGGAATTTACTTTTATGTTAAAGACTAGTGATTTCAAGCTCCTTCCCAAATTTCATAGTTATATTTCAGTAGGGTCGACTCAACCGTAAACCATTAACCATTAACCAATTTTAAAAAATTAGACTAGATTAACTCCTTGTTTAATTAAACAATTAACTTTTATTAGTATCATTTAAGTAATTAGGTTTGTCTTATTTTTTTTAACTAACTCACTTGCATAAAACTTGAATTTTTCACTTAAGTCTTAAAACAATTAACTAGTTAACAATATTTTAAGCGATTTCCAAAACAGAAAAAACCTAATTAAAAACAAACAAAAAAACAGAAAAGCAAATTGGCATAACAGATCGAATACAATAGAAATACACAAACTCAGAATAACAAAATCAACTGATACACAAACGAGCTTCATGTGAATGTGTGATAGCTGAATGACCTTAACAGTTAGCAATGACACGGTCAAGAAAACGCTTAGAACAAACTTCTTCGATTGTGAGAGCTAAGAAGTCCACTGGCCATATGAATTGTGAACCAGTGTTCGTTGAGACTTGTGAATCTGTGTTCCAAATGGACTGAGCCTGTGTGTAGTATTCCCGATGATGGAATTAGACTTTCTACATTTTTATATTTTTCTCTTGTACATAAGTATCAAATAACCTTTTATATAACTTTAGTTTGTCTACATTTTATTAAATTTAATCCATCTTATATTCATCTTTAAAAAAAACAAAAATTTACAGCATATTTCTTTTTATAGTAGTTACATAATTTTCATTTTAAATTCTTGCATTGTTTCAAAAATAAACGTTACATAACAAAAATTCTAATGGCACAATTAGTAACCTGGCAGGCTAACACGTGTGTATGCATAAGTTTTAACTGATTATCAACTCTTAATCAGTTTATCATATTCATTTCTGTATCATTCCTTAACTTCCCCCAATGTTTTTTTATACTTTCATAACATTCTTTTAATCTCTTAGAACATTTGCGCTGCGCAGACAAAAGAAGTCAGAAGTGCTTCTTACCAAAAAACAAACACCACCTATATTATCTAGCTTGGTCCTATTCATGGTCCAAAGGGACATCAACACCTTAACCTCTTCAATAATCTTTTGCAGACAAACCTCTTTATTTTTTTAACGGGTGCATGCCTTGCGATTTTCAAGTCTAGTGGCGTCGATATCATTACATGTACCATAACATACATATGTTCGTAAAAAAAGAAGCAAACATAACCATATCAGTTCATCATCACGACACAATATATTCATCATGGTAAGATCACAATGATGTTACCAACATACTACACTAGTAGGACTGCTCAACATACAAATAGTAACCCTTATACCTCCTACATTAATCATAATAATCTACTTGAATTACAATTTGCAAGCAGTAATGCAGTATCTTACCTCATGTCCTGAGTAGGGCTGTAAACGAACCAAACGAACACGAATAAGGTCTTGTTCGTGTTCGTTTGTTAAGGAATTAACGTGTTTGCGAACTGTTCACAAACACTTACCGAACGGGATTTTTTGTTCGTGTTCGTTTGTTAAGAAAATAACGTGTTCACGAATTGTTCATGAACACTGAACACTTACCGAACGAGATTTTGTTCGTGTTCGCTTGTATTTATTTGCTAGATTTAGGTGTCGGCCAAAACGAACACAAACAAACACAAATGAATGTACACGAACACAAATATGCATTACTGAACAAAATCGAGCACAAACTAGCACATTAAATTATGAAAAATCGCATTTTTCATCGCCAACATTGTCCACCCAGAATACACTAATGAAATTACCCAAATATACGTGACATAATATGGATCACATAATGTCTTAAAAAAACACAAAGGTATCATATTAAACTTGAAATCCTCGTTTAATCCACCAAAAATAACAGTTAATCAAAATAGTTAAAGTAATATTAACATGGGATACACTAATATATGTTAAATAATCTACCACTGGGAAATTTGAATATATAAACTAACCCTAATGAACTATCGAACAAAAACAAACATACACGAACACATTACCGAACGTTCACGAACATAAACGAATGAACGCGACCTCTGTTCATGTTCGTTTGTTTAGCTAAACGAACGGAATTTTTTGTTTGTATTCGTTCATTTATTAAACGAACGAACACAAACGAATTTCCCGCCGAACAGTTCACAAACTGTTCGCCGAACGTTTGGTTTGTTTACAGCCCTAGTCCTGAGTTAACCCAGCATATACTCTCATATCATCTATATGAACAATAAACATAATTAGTTCATGAAAGTTTTACCATACAACCGATTACTGATGATGTCAGTTAGCAACGTTAGTATGTTGAGCTCAACGTTGTAAAATTGAAAATTAACTAATCAACATGCAAAAAGGATAGATAAACTAATTTCCGGGTTGAACAAATTGTGTTCATGCTAAACCACAAATAGGTTATCGTGTCTAAGTTCATGTGTTTGACGTGATTTTCAAGTTTGTGTCATGTTCATCTTAACGTTAAATTTTCAAGAAGTCTTGTACCGCCTTCCAGTCCGCAAACTGGACCAATAAAACACCCTAATTTGAGTGAACCTTGCAGTATCAGTATCAGTATCAGTGACAGTGAGAATCCATCAATACCATATTACTTAAAACAAAAGTAGGATTTGAATAAAATTTGTAAAACACATTCAAACGCATTAGGAGTCTCTCGAAGAGAAATGATGCAAGTTGATTAACTGTTTCATTATCTTTCTAGGTCAATAAACACCTGTGCAGATTCAGTTGTGTGGATGAATGATACCAAGAGTGATCTAACCTCACCAGAGTCGATTACAACCATAAACTAGGTTGTGGCTCAAGATAATTTACGTATTAATACTAATCATTTGCTTAAATTACCTCTAAAATGATGTCTCATAGATCAAAATAACATGTAGTCAACGGCTATGAATCTTCAATTAGGGGTTGATAGAAGAGCTTGTAAGCCTCCAAGACTTCCAGATACCACATCGCCTCTCGATGGGGAAACGCAGAGAGATCAACAATTTTGTGAACCTGAATGTATAAACATAACCGTTACCACCAACTGTATCATGTACACAATCAATACAAATACCTTTCATAGGTAAAAGAACTTAAGAAGGCAGGTTAACCAAAATAGAATTTACAGAAACCAGAACAAAGTTGGTTATTCTTTTATACAATTAGCTCTTAATCAACTTGTAAATTTCATAGGGGATAATGTACAAGGAGGTCACCTAACTATTAATAATACCTTAAATGTCACCAAATATGCATTTAGTTACGTTGATACCAAATTTCATCGAAAACATGTTTAATAATAAATGTTAATTTTTTTACTGTTCTGTAATCTTTTATTTCAGTGTTGTTAGAAGTTTGGTAATCAAGAAATGAAAAAAAGTCAAACAGATGTTTGGCGCCAAAACAGACCAGTGTGTCTACATTATTATGTCGGTTTATCTGTTACATCGGTTAGTTATAAACGGTTTCTTAACCGTCATTGTAAAGGGTATAAATAGCCCCTCATATGTATGTTTTATGTGTGTGTGGAACATATTATTATCGTGTGTATATTATCTTTGTTCTCCACCCTCTGTTCCTTTCTATTCGAGTCCCTGCACATACATGGCTGTGTATACTCATCAAACATGTTCATCCTAATCATTAATCCAAGTAGTATGTAGGCGAAACAGGGAAAACTCAACAAGTGTATAATAACCAAGGCTATTTTTTTTTCTTTTCAACAATTTTACGGTCAGACTCGTCATCATTCATCAAACCTATTTTGACCGGATTTGGTATCAAACAGAACCCAATACATATTTGAGTGAGCTATAAAGTACTTTTTCAAACTGGGTGACCTTAATGAAAAAATAAGAATATCATCCTTAAACAGTTAAAACTATCCCTATCCATAATAACAGCATTCGCAAGTGGATAATCCACAAGGCACCAACCAGCAATTAATCATAATGAGAAGTTAGTAGTTACCACAGTCCACAGATATGTACAACTAATTATGTGTATCGACGAAGGCTAGAAAGTCATCACTTTTAGCTTATGATTATGACCATACCGAATTCTGTACATTAGTATGAATCACACAAAAAATATGTCTGCTTATGATAGGCTCCTAATTATGTTATGTTGGAGGTAACTTCATATCCGCATTTTCCATAAATTAACAGCAAACAAATAAATAGTCTGTAGTGAGTTTAAGACAATACAAACCAAAAACACACCCTGTTGAAGTTGTCGACTCAGTTGCGGCTCAAGACTCAACATTGACATTTTTCTGTGTAGTTTCTCTTATCGATGTAGCTACCATAGTTCACTCATCACTGTATATTAGCGATGGACGATGGCAAGGTTTAAAAGTACGGAATCGTGCCTCAAGGCGTTTTCCCTTCGCCTCACAAGGCGTACGCCTCAAGGCGAACCGAGGCGGAATTAAAAAATAAATATAAGTATTATATATCTTATAAAAAATGAAATACTAACTAATTTCATCCTCATATTCATCAAAAACACACACTAAAAAGACATGGATCGCTTGAAATTGGCACAAAAAGTCCAAAACACCAAAAATAAACATTAAAAACCCCTGAGGCGCACCTGAGGCGCAATTTTTGTTACCGCCTCAGCTCTATGAGGCGCACGTACAAAATAACACCCTGAGGCGCCGCCTCAGATTCGTTTTCTTACAGAATCGCCTTGAGGTGCACCTCGAGGTGTACGCCTCACCCGTTTTTTTTAAACCATGGACGATGGTTTACAACTTCTACTAGTAGTACTTTTGTATTGTGTTTGTTTTGATACTCTTCACTAATGTTATATGGCTTGCGACTTGACTTTGCCCCCATCACGCCCTCCCTAACTCTACTAATAGCTCTAGCATTAGTGATATTATTATACTAGGTACGTTTGTTTTTACTTCTAATAATTCAATGTAATGATTAGAGATAAAATGTCTCCATGACAAGTTTTATTCATTACATTATGAATAAGCCATAAGTGTAGCATAAATAATCAGAAGTTAACAAACACTCATAGAGCTGATTGATCTGATCATAACACAAGTACACAACCAATCACACTATACATTGCAGCCTTTTTGCAACAGCTAATTATCATCATAATCATTTTCCAAAGGCAATGCAAATGCCTCCTAGGCAGGGTGTTCATCAACCGCCGAAACAAATTGAACTACCCAAATTGAAAAAGTCGGCCAGGTTGAAACACGTATGATACAGCTTAACATTTACAGTTACAGTTTGACAGTTAAAAGCTTGGAACTTGGGAGCAGCAGTGTAACTGAACCAGCCATTTAACATTTACTATTACATATATTATATTCACGAACAATTTTAATTATTTTTCAAAAATTCAATCCGAACAATTGTTTTTAAATATTTTTTCTTTACTTAAAACCGCAAACCAATCTGTGAAATCATGAAAACCGTTTGGTCCGGTTTGTAATTTTTCCCAAACCATAGTTCCGATTTCCAAAATTTCCATCAAAAACTAGCCAAACCGAACAGTAAACACCCCTACGAGCCTTAGGCAGTAACTATAATGTAAACTATAATACAATTAACCTAACTTACTTTGATCAAGGGGAGATTATCATCACGAATAACACATCCTCCAACAACCATTACATATGCACCTACAAAACAACCAAAACAATACAATTTGAAATACAACAACACAATATAATAAGAATTAAATTACATGGTTAATACCTCTAGCTTACTCATTTTGTCCTTTTCATACCAATTTATTATAATTTACACAATTGTAACTAACTTTTACAAATGGTTTCACCCTTAGTACCTGTACTACAAAGAGCTACCTGGGTTCAAGTACCGGCATGACTGGGTGCGGGACATGCTGTGGAACATCTTAAGACGGGCGGGGATTTCAACCAAGAAGGAAGCCCCCGTAAACTTCCTCACGGACCCCGTGGAAGGGAGATCTACTCTGAGGCCAGCAGATTTGCTTGTCTTTGGTTGGGCCGGAGGAAACATGCTTGCGTGGACCTCACAGGGGTGTCTCCTCTGGCTGGTTTGAGAGATAATGGGTTCATAGTCGGGCAAGCAATGAGGAGGGCGGAAACGAAGAAGGTAGAAAAGCATGCTAAAATGTGTGAAGAGAACCAACATGTTTTTGTCCCACCTAGCCTTTGATACTTTTGGTTCACTAGTGCCGAAAGCTATCCGTTTCCTGACTAGGGTTCAACAGGTTCAACAGGGTTTGTGTTTAGCAGATTAGGATTTGCTATCTAGAAAGGATGGCGGCGCAGCTTGTTGCTCATTTGCCTGCTATTATGATGTAATTCTCGCAGTGTATTAATGGTAAAACAATTCGTACATGTGGTGCAGGGTGAAACCATTGGTAAAAGTTGTTACTGAAATTATAATTTCCAGTAAATAAATATGTATAAACATTGAAAAATGGATCATGTAATAATTGATAGTCATTATGTAGGGTTAAAAATAACGACCTAATTTCCAATCACGATTTATAAAATCACGAGACGCAACGAGTTCAACGACGCCAGTGCCGTCATCAACAAGGAACCGTCCATCAGAACCGTTGGTAGACGCTGGTAACGATATTATTACGCCCTGAATAACAACTCAAATATTCAATTCAAGTGACATTTTTATAAAAAATAATAATAATAATAATAATAAGGGTTAAGGTGTGTGTGTGTGAGGGTGAGAGTGGCGGCGCGTGAGGACGTACCTGAAGCCACGCGCGTTGGAAGAGGATGGGGCCGTAAGAGAGAGAGGATTGGGATGAGTCGTGAGTGGGACGCGCCGCCTTTAGTTGGATGCATAATAGTTTTAGTGCTGCTAGATTGTAGTCCATGTTATTACTGTACGACGTCGTTCTAGGTGGAATGGTGGGTTATATTCATGGATTGATGGTTTGAATGGTTTCAACGGCATTGGGTTTTCAAATGAAACGGAATCAATTTTAAAACCCGCCTAAAATTTTACTTTTTTTTTTTGACGACGTCCCAGTGGTTAACTCGCCACTGGGGTGAAACCTCAGCCCGGGTTCGAGCCTTCGCGGTGGGCATTTAAGCCCTGAAAGGGTTGTTGCCAGACTGACTCGCCCTTTCACGTGTCTCGACCCCCAATCCGCAACCCGTGGAGGAAACCACCACAAGCCAGAGTCGAACCCCCAACCTATGGAGTAAAACCTCCACACCTCACTGTGTAACCAATTGGTCCACAGATCATTGGCGCCTAAAATTTTACTTGAAGAAAAATAAAAAGCCAAAACTACATTTATAATAATAATAGGGAAGGTTCAATAGAGAACTCATTTTAGGGAGAGAACTCGACAACTCCTAACTAAATACAAAAAAAAATCATAACTCAAAATTTAAGTAAAAAAATAGAAGACTAGTTCGGAGCTTCTCTTTCCCACGTCAAACCCGTTCAGAAAAAAAATTAAAAAAAAAACACATCTAAAAAACGCTATTGCACGTGTGTAGTAGAACCAAAAAGCTTAAACCCCCCACCCCCAACTTACCCCACCAAAAAACCTAATTCCACCCCACCCACCCCCACCCTCACCAAAAAACCTAAATCGATTACCCAAAAACCTAAACCACCCATCCACCCCCCCCCCCCACCCAAAACCTAAACCCACCCCACCCACCGCCTACCAAAAACCTAAGCCCCATCCGCCACAACCAAAAACCTAACCCCTACCCAAAAACCTAAACCCACTCTACCCACCCCCACCCCACCCCCAAAAACCTAAACCTTACAAGCTAAACTTAAAAAAACTAACCCTGAAAGCTAAACTAAACCCAAAAACTAAACCCTAAAGCTAACCAGACATTTACTAAACACGTGCATTAGAAGTCGCCTATTTTTTATTTTTTTATTCTTTTTTTCTGAACGGGGATGACGTGGGAAAGAAAAGCTCCAAACCAGATTTTTGGTTTTTGACTTAAATTTTGAGTTATGATTTTTTTTATATTTTTTTTCTTAATTTAAGTAGGAGTTCTCGAGTTATCTCCCTAACTATGAGTTCTCAATTGAACTTTCCCCAATAATAATAATAATAATAATAATAATAATAATAATAATAATAATAATAATAATAATAATAATAATAATAATAAAATCCTATATTTGTAACATCTATAGCAAAATGCTCTTTTGTGATAGTGTCTCTTTAACTATTCACTATCACAAAATGCTCATTCGACTATCCCTAACTATGAGTTCTCAATTGAACTTTCCCCAATAATAATAATAATAATAAAATCATATATTTGTAACATCTATAGCAAAATGCTCTTTTGTGATAGTGTCTCTTTAACTATTCACTATCACAAAATGCTCATTCGACTACGGGCAATGATGTTTATATTTAGAAATGTAGGCGCTTCAAACGGTGTTGGTGTCGTTAATGTCATGGGTGGCATTGTCGGTTTTTCAGTTTGGTAACGATCGTCCCCCTGGGTTTGTTTTTGTGTAAAACACCGTCGTTTTGGACACCTGGCTCAAATTTGTTGGATCTAAACACAAGCAGCAAACTAAAATACCGTCGTTTTGGACAAAAAAAAATTGTTTTGTTATATACTTAATAGTATGTATATGCAAACCTCAAAATATTTTTAACTAACAAATAAATATCAGCTAATAACATACACTAATACACATCTCAAACCTACAAAAAGTTATTAAAAGCATTATTCACAGAGTTGCTTTTTAAATACTAGATAAATATCATAATTTCTTGTTTACAATAAATAATTATTTTGGTTATTAGTAAACACAAAATCATTCATCCTAATTAAACCATTTACTTATTAAAACTAAAGGTATCTGAAATTTAAACTCAAACCTGAAACCCAAAACATAGAAAAACATAATTAACATACTACTACTACACCGAAAGATGTTCGGTTGGTATCGTTCATTCATGGGTTACTTGTGGTTGGACTTGGGTCGGGCCAATCTCAAAAAAAGAATGTCGGGGTATGCTTGAAATGGATCAAAAATAAAACATCCGAATGAATTGACAAAGAATATGATAGGAACCTATATTCAAGACTATGGCACCAACACCATATCGAATTCCAAAAGCATGTAATTTATTTGATTCGGTTTAACTCTTCAACTATCAATATATAAACAATTTTTCTTCCATTTAAGTTTTTCAAAACACATCTTTTTTACATTGTTGATAATTCAAAATATAACGGGGACGGGGCGCCACCCGAATTGGTCACGGGTACCCACTACCAGCACGGTAACATCGCCGCCACCCATGCTGATAGCGGTCTCGTGAACCGTTATGCCGGTTGTATCTACCGTGCTGGTAACCATTTTTTATTTATTCTGACTTAAATAAATACTATTTTTTGTATTTTAACCGTCTGTTTTTAATATTATTTTATTATCTTAACCGTTTGTTTTATAATTTTTTATTATTATTTTAGCCGTTTGTTTTAAAACCCAATTAAATAAACAACATTAAAGATGAACATAAAAAAAAACTAAAATTCATTACTATTAAACATAAAAATAAAATACATTAAAAGAAATTAAAAAAAAAACCCTAGAGTTGGCGAAACAGTTGCCATGCCTCGACATGGTCAAAACTGTTGTTGTATCGAGCCGCATAGTCCACATGCGTAAACTCGATGGCCAACTCCGGTTCGATGTCCGTCTCCTGGCTCAACATGTTCTCATAGAGGGGGTCCATCGATCACACTTAATGTTGAGATCGGCCAACTTCCGCTGCAGGCTCACGATGGTCCGGTCATTGGTGCCGACGTGGCGGTTGAAATCGGTCAGCACACGGTCCCAAAACCCCTTCGGGTGGAAGCCCGATCCCGAGGCCCTCAAGCGTTGACGTTGTTGTAGAACCGGATCGTCGGTGGCGTCTTTGTAGCAGACCACCAACGTCATCTCTTCATAGCTATGTTTATATACAAAAAATTTTGAACGGTTCAAATTTATTTTACTGACCGTTTTTGTGGAACGGTTTCAATGCTATTGAATTCGATTGACGGTTTCCAAATTGAATTTACTAACCGTTTGGTTGTGGGACGGTTGTAATAGTTTAAAAGTAATTAATATTAACTTTTAAACCGTGTGAAATAAAAAAAAATTAGTGAAATTAAAAAATAAAAATAAAATAATCAGTGAAGTGCTACCTCCAAAAAAATGTTTCGGTAAACTGATGTGACAGTGCAGGATTGGTTAAAATTAGTTAAGTAGAACGAAAAAACCATTAGGCACCCTTCCCCCTAAGGATTTATAAATGTTTACAAAATTACAACGTTTTGGTTGAGTTTTTTCTTATTGTAGTGTTCATAGAAAAAATATTTAGCATTTTAGTGTTTCTTTAAAACTATTTAGTAAAATGGTGTTTTCACTTATTTTGCATTCATTTTTACCTTTTTAACAACATATCAAACTTCTTTTTTGTTTTTTTCTATTCGATTTCAGTTTTTGTCTTTTCTTGTGCATTCTTTTTATTTAGTTAGTCTTATATTTATATTTTTTTCCCCTTCGATCAACCCACTATAGTGTTTTTTATTTTGTTTTGCTTTTTAACAACTCATTAAAAAATCAATCAATACAGGTAAAATCGAGACTAAATCGATAAGTCATCTCAAATAAATATAAAGAATGAAATAAGCAGCATAACAAACTAATAGAGACTAAATCAATAAGTCATCTCAAATAAATTTAAAGAATGAAATAAGCTGTAACAACCGGCAAAAATAAGGTAATTCCGTACAGATTAATTAGTATAAGATTAACGTAATTAAATGCAACTATGTGTGATTTAATTCTCAAGGCCTTAGGAGATAGCAATTTCCAAATAGTGCATAGGAATGCATACGTTTAATGGTAAAACATGATTGGATCATGTGCGAACAAGCTATCCGGTATGGACGTTGGCAATTACCCGGTAATAATTAAATAAACGAAACGGATCCCGGACACCCAGGATATGAAATAAAGGGTATTTTCATAAGATATAATGAGTTTTGGAACTCCAAAACCATAAATGAAAACGTCTTGTACAAATCTCCCGGTAACGAATAAAATGCGCGTACCGCACCCGATACGCGTATAACCCATAATTTCACCCGGCAAAGGCCTAAATAACCAATCAACGATTAAATTAGACTATATTTAAGGGTTATTAAAGGTATTTTTAATGTCCGAATAACGCGCAATTAAAACCCGAAAAATACCCGAACGGCACCCGAACGACGGGGGATTTAACTTAACAAATATTGGGTAAATATTTGGAGTTGTGGACCCCACCTAAGCCACCAAAGGGGCCGGCCTAAATGGCCACATTATCTCCTTTCTTTGTGACATAATAATAACCTATAACACCTATATTAACAAGCATGCATGATAAAGATAATGTGTAAGCTTTACAAGTACAAGGCATGCTTAATCTTGTCCCCATCCTTGCATAATTTCGGCCCTTAGGCCATAATAATCCAAGGCATGTGTGATCTAGTTAAACACTAGGATACTCATGTGTACATGCTTTCAAAAGATCCCATATCTCACTAGATTTATAAGCATGATTACTAGAGATTTTGGAAAAGATTACAAACCTCCTTTTGGCCCTTAAAAACCCACGGCCATGTGCCCATCCCACATGTTTTCCAAAGCTTTCCATAGTACTTCACAATCCTTGCAAATCCTTGATAGATTAAGTGTGATCTTGGGAGATATTATAAGTATTGTATAAAGATAATAGCATGCACACTTGAAGCAAAACAACTCTTCTTCTCCTTCTTCTTGAAGCCGTAGGTATCCCCTCCCCCATACACACTCTTCTTTCAAGTTTTTACATCTCCAAAACACTTAAAACAATCCATCATCCAAACCCCTATAGTGTGTTTCAAGCTTGGAGCTTAACCATTAAGGAAGAACACACTAAACCCCTCTCAAAATCCAAGGTTTTGTCTTCCCTAGCCATGTGCTAGTAGTAAGCTTCTTAATCTTGTTTTTTTGATTGTTATTATTCATGTATGTGTTCTTAGAAGCAAGTTGTACATGAAGGGTTTAAAAGGTGGTTTTGAACATAATCTTTAATAGGTTTTACATGTGTAAAATGGAAGATTAAAGATATGAAAATAAACCATGGATTTGTGGATGATGATGTATTAGTCTTGAAAATATATAAAGTTTACATAAAAGACTAAGTAGGATGATGTTTTGGTTAAGATTATGGAATGAACTTGAATATGTTATAAGTAACTTTAAATCATCTTATTATGATCATTCATGTTATAATATGTGGTAAAACATATTAGAAGTTCATAAATGAAGAAGATGGAAAATCTAAGTTCGCTTACTTAGATGAATGATATTTTGATAAAATGGACAAATACATAAAACACACATATAGTTGGTCTTCCATATGAAATACAAGACTAACATAAGTGTTTTGATACAAAAATAACTTACCAATAAAAAGTTGAATCTTCAAAGTTTACTATTTTGAGTGAAAAATGTTAACTTTGGAAGTTAGAGTGGAAAAATGCAACTTTTGGAAGTTAAGGGACTAAAGTTGTAACTTTGAAAGTTAGAGGACTAAAATGGATATTTTAGAAACTATTAGTCCAAAAATACAAGTATGGAAAGTTCGGTGTCAAAAATGTAAGTAATAAAGTCTAAGGATGATTTTTGTAAATACTAGTAGGAATACTTGGGTATTTTGTATAAAAGTGTATTTTTGAAAGTTATAAAAAATACAAAGGGTTTTAAAATAAGGATTTTTATAAAATAAAGATTTTATAAAAATGTGAATCAAACTTGAGAAACTTATACAAAAATGAATACTTTTATATAAATGGGAATATAAAAGTATTGGAAGCATTTTTGTATCTAAGTTAACAAGTTGGGCTAAAATACAAACCTTCCAAGTAACATGGGTTAGAAATGTGGATAATATTTCTATAAAGCACATGTTGGGAAAGACTTGGAAGAATTAACTAATCGAGTTAAGATATCGAATTAAGACGCGTTAACGAACCGTACACGGACAAATCATGAGAAAAATGCCATTGCGGCAAGATGAGAAAGTATATATTTTAGGAAGTAAAATATATATATACATGGGTGAAAACTAACAAACACTTTCCTAAGTGTTAAGGGAATTATTCGTGGGAGAAAAGTATAACATAAACAAATAAGACGTTAAACAAACGTATATACTTAACAAGAAAAACTACGCATTTATATATATGTACGCTCGTCTCGGCAAAAATTCTAGTATATCTACTTAATGGGAAAGTAGATATGAGGAAAGGAAAGCGAGACGAGTAGACAAGGATATATATATGTGTATGCCGTACCAACAAGATCCTAGTATATTTATTTGAATGGGAAAATAAATATACGGTATGGTGAGTTGAATCGGGTGTTAAGAATATACAATCGAACGACAAGATCTTAGCATATTTGTTTAAATGGGAAAACAAATGTGCGGCAAAGTGAGTCGGGTCGGGTGTTGAAATATATATTATATCGAGCGATGCGATCTTAAGTATAATTATTTAAATGGGAAAATAATTATATGTTAAGTGAAGCCGAGTCGATGATGATAAAATACAAGTTAAGGAAATATTAACAAGAGTAATATATAACTTGTAACACAAAGGGTAATGTAACGCCAACGAAACCTAGGATACGCGCTTAATTAAACGGGATTTGGAATAACTTGTGGTCGGGAGTTGGGTGTACAACTTGCCAAGGCACATGCACTATAGGAATAGTGACTCATACGTCCAGGACGTTTGTAGGTGCGAGGCCCTCTATGCTATCTACCTAGTGAGCCAGACAGTGTTCAGGTGAGTTTCACGGCCCCATTTTACTGTTTTTAACTGGGGGAAAGATATGTTGGTCAAATATTGTCACATGTTGAAAAGGTTTTCAAAGGATAAAATGTGATAAGTGGTATGATGAGTACTTGAGCAGTGATCGCCACTCGGGGTTGAGTCCTCTCTTCCGTAATCATTAATTCAGGGAAATGAAACCGAAAGAATATTTGGATAGTACTATTGGTGCCTGACAAGGCCCACCCCTAATCGATAGCGTCGATTATGCATTAGGTTATGCCTGGGGTGCATATATTCTGAACTTAAGTCGTTGGGTTCCGAGGGACGACTTGGAGCGGGGCATTATTATTAGTCTTGGTTTGGTTATGGGGCTCAAGGGATTGCTCATCATTATAGTTTGTAGGAGCTAGCTACTCCTTACAAAGGCCACAAGTTGTGCAGGTTTCGCACATGTTGTAAAAACGGAATATCGATCGACAAGATCCTAGTATAATTATTTAATGGGAAAATAATTATACGGCAAGGTGAGTCGAGTCGATGGTTGTGAAAATGTTGCTGTTATGAAACTAAAACCTGTGAACTCACCAATATTTTATATATTGACGTCTTTTTAAACATATCTTTCAGGTATTAAGTGCTGAATAGATATGGGGCTAGTGCGGTGGAATTCGGGATGTCGGATACTGGTCGGGATTTCATTCACTGTTACCTTCGGGTTGGAACATAAACGGAAATTCCCATATTGAAAACTTAATGTTCATCGTTTTAAATAATGCCTTGTGCGATATTGTAACGAGATACTCATTTCCGACTTTCTAATAAATTGATCTTTTCTAATTAAATATAGTTTGTGTTAATCTTGACTTTGATATACTTTCGAGCGTTGCGCCACGTGTTTCCGCCATTGGCGTGGTGTGACAGAAGTGGTATCAGAGCCAAGGTTGTAGCGAACTAGCATTTTTGAAAAATCTAGACTATAACCAGTTTTGGCTCGAAAACGAAGTTTTCAAAAATAAAACACAACGAAATATTTTCAGAAAAGAAAGAAGATTGTACATGGATTGTACAAGGGGAAATTCCGACCGACTAGCCATGTGTGTCGATATATGAAGTATTAGAAAATGCGGATAAGATGTCTATGTTGCATAGGAATCCGATTTTCTAAGATTAAGTTAATACATATACGTAGTACGGATATTTTGCCAGTAAGGTTGTTGTGTCACGCTCCACATTAGTCCACACTCCTGCACCGATCACCGGTACCAGCCAAGAGGAAGGACACTGTGGTCTACGAGGAGCCTACCTGCTTGCCTGTAGACGGGATGATCGGAAGGACTAATCTCTATCGCGTTAATGGATGTCGCCACGTTGTTTGTGATTTGGAGACGAAACTAGATCAAGTCTCTTGTTGTATGAAATCTCGGTTTTGGATCAGGAAGCTCGGAACTAGCGGGCAACAAGATTACCTGGCAACACAAATTATCATTACGGGTGCACACGTAATAATAGTTTGGGGTGCACGGTAACCTTGGTGGGCGCTAGGGCCGGGATTGGTGATCACTCCTTGTCTTAGTTGTTCTTGTTCTTTAGATTCAGTCTTAGTTTTGATTGACCAATGGGTTAAATGGGAGGTCTCGCCGATGTCCCTTTATTCTGATCCTAGCTAACCTAATAAGCTTTCTTCGACATTACCTTTATGGTACGAGCACGGAAGAGCTCGAACGTCTATTCATGAGAGAAATTTGACGTAAACCCACGCATTGGATGGTGACGGGAGACGAAAACTTCCTTGTATAGGAGTGGAATGTCTCCGCCACAAAGTTCTTCCAAAGGAGCGGGCATACGAGGATGCGCTGCCTACCGAAGAGATGAACGCCTGGAACGATGCGAGGAATGCTAAACTTGGAACCCAGTAAAGACTTAGGGTGCGTCCCTGCTAGGCTAGTGCGTCTAGAGAAACGGGACCCTGCGTGGACTAAATATGAGACTCGTGGCCGTGTGCTGCGGTGTTATCATGGTGAATAAGTCATGTTCGACCTAACGCATGCCCAGGTTGTCTTCAAGGGTTGGATATTTTTCTTCTCCAGTAGGAAGACAGAATCGAAGTTGCGGGATTAGGAAGCTTGATCATTGTTATCTGGAAGGCTCGATAGCCCTCGCCTGAATCGACAGTATTGGTTGTACCAATGCAGACATGGACTGATGGTGAAATCAGCATGCCATGTTGCACATCCGCGAGTCATAGGACTGTGATAAACTTCGACGATGTCAAGAATTTCGGGCACTAATCACGACCGCGGCATTGTTGCCAGTGTTATGATGATGGCGTATAGTAGAACAGCAAGCCCCAGTCGACATTTGGCGATGGACTCACTCGGAAGTGCATACGATTAACTCGTGGGAATCCACTACTCGATGTATTGAGTATTCAAGTGTGGATTAACAAACTTCGCAATAGCGCTGGATCGTGTTCGGAAGATGAATTGTGATGGACTCAGCATGTTGGTACTTGTGTCATACTACCTTCCTGAGATACAAAGGTTATCATCAGACTCTTCTATCTACCTCCTGTTTATTTTTCAAGGATTATTGGTAGTCTCGCTTCAGTCGAGGAAACGCCAGAGTAGATTCATTACATGTACTGTGTCTGAATCCGTCATAAATCCTAGAAAGTGGAACCACACTTTGGGAATCGTAATCGTAAGAGTGTTCTGTGATTGTCAGAATGTTGCAAGACGCTTTTTGCTGACATTAAAATCCCCCTCGAAAATCGAACGACGGACTACTGGAAGTGGTCACGTTTATCTGGTAAACTTACCTATGGGACGGAAATCCCATTGCTCTTGTGGCAATAACATTCGTCACCCTCGTCATGACGACGAGACTAGTAATCTATTAGGGGCGGCAAATGACGCGAAGTGTTTTCCATCAATCCCCATAGATATTGAGACGTTGCGTCCCCTCGTTACGGTGATTTATAAACTAAGGTTGCAAGGTCCATTCGTTGTGGACACGGTGACCTGTCTAATCTCTTGCCGTATTTCGATACTCTCACGGCATGGCCTATCAGGAAGAAGGTTCACCGGCCTCGCTTGAGTGACAGAGAGGCATTCCAGCTAATTACTATCGGTGCTAGATAGCATGTAAGGAGACCCTAACGAGAAGAATGACTCGGCTGGGTAGCCAGAGTCGGTATCGCTTTCATTTTATCGTGGTGTATCGATAAATCGTGATCCTTCTACCTCTACTTGCTATGCTCGTTGTGACCACTACCCTTGTTATCGGGAAAAATGTAGGTTGGTTTCCAGGTCCTATGGATACCAGTCACCACACATATAATAGCTACGACGAGTTTAAGGCTCCAGTCGAGCCTGACGTTGTTGCTCCTATTATTATCCTATGGCTCAAGCGAATCCTGTTGGCGCTATTAAGTGTAGCTCTCGCTGAGTTTGTTGTTATCAGTGGTTCGATAGCACTTATCGAACTTGATGTCATCGTTTCTATATTTGTTGTTGAGTTCATTGTTGTCGTTGTCTGTACAGTCCATGTTGGGCTTGATGATGTTGTTCTATGGTTCTGCTCGGGTTGACGTTGTTAATTTTGAGGCTCCTGCAGAAGTGAATGATATTAACGAAGACGTCTCTATGACCCTTTCCAGGCCGCTATGACCATCTATGTGTCTTTGTGGAGTTTGTTGTTATTAATTCCATTCTCTTTGAGGCTTTCATTGAACTACTAGTTATCATTCCTTGGGCTCTTAGGAAGTCTAACATTGTCAATGGTTCTCAGGCCTCAGTGGAAACTGTCGATGTTTCTGTTGCCATTGTTTGAGTGACTCATAACAAGCCTCTGGTCGTACTCTCCATGAACAATATCGGCTTGAGAAGTCAGCCAAATTATGTGGAACCCGTCATTCCCATTTATGTTATGACGACTAATGCGCCAGCCAATCTAACCAAGTTCTACCATTGAGCCTATGGAGGTTAGGCCCAAGGCCGAAGGTACGAATGAAATTCCCACCTCCACAAGTGATCTGAGACGCACGGGGATGCGTGCCCACCATAACGGAGCTTTATGGTGGTGTGGACTATGGGATTCTCCATGTTGAGCGTCATATTGTCGCGTGCATTCGTGCTACTGTGTTACCCCCCCCAGCCATTGTGCATGCTTGCAGTTGCATTATTTTTGCTAGTTGCGTATCCAGGTGGTTACGCTGCATTGTCAATGATGCATTCCTGTTGTTTACTGCTCCTGCAGTAGTGTAGCCTTGCCATCGTATTTCTCTGTGTCGTACGGTTCCTATTGCGGCGTTGCCTTGTCGTCATACTTCTCTGTTGTCATGTTGCTCCTGTGTGGTGTTCCCTAGTTGATGTGCTTCGTGGATATGTTGCTGACATTGCCATGTTGTTTCTACTGTCGTGTTGCTCAGAGGGCGTATTGCTACAGCTGTTGGATTACCTCGACGACGTGATGATTTGTCGTGTACATTGCTCTTGTTTCTCTCGGAATGGAGACATCACCTAAACCCCTCGTGCCGTCATTGTTCTATTTGTTTGATTGTGTAGTGCCGACAGTGATTATGTAGGATTTCAGGTGTCCAACGGACTTTCTAACAGTCGTGCTTAGACACTCTAGCCTTAGTGATTACGGGTGTATTTCCCTAAAGTCTGAATCTCGTGGTCGTCTGAGTAGGTGACCGAGTCATGTGCCGACCCCTGTATATGCTCACGCATTTCGTGAGCGGTACATCTTCAGGATCTGAGGCACCAGTGACGCTATGCCCAGCCCTAACCTTTTTGTGCAATTGGTCGCCCAGCGATCGGTTATGCAAATCAATGTCGGGAAGAAACCCTGTGATCTACACGTGACAAGGCGAGACTTGCCTTCGTGATAAGGGATTTCGAATACGTCTCGAACCTGAAGGTATCGAGTAATTATGAGCGATATTATGATCTATACCTTTGGGACTAGCAAGAGTTGAAAGGTTCGATTCAATTATTGCTCACACCAGTGGATTCATTTGGAGTCATACGTACCATACTGATGATTATGGGAATACCGTCGTGGACCCACCCATGGGCGTGCATTGGTGAAGTCCCTGGTACATGATTAAGAGGTTTATGAACCCTGAATCCAGAAGGGCGTGCAGCATTATCTACTCTTTAAAGGTGCCACACTACTGGGTTGAGATGGTTGATCGTCTCGACCCATCGATTAATGTTGTTATTCCCTTGATGGAAGGTTTATCCTACTTTGGTGTCGTGGCGTAGATTCTTGGAACAATGGAATACAATTTCGACCTCGAGTCGATAGTGGTGTTCCCAGTCATCTTTAAGTAGCATTGCTCACACTAGAGCAAAACCCCTTATCCTTGATAGACGCTGTTAGAGGCACCATGGTAATGTGAGCTGCCAGGTCAGGGCGTATGGCACCGGACTAATCAGGACGAGCTTGAAGGCTTACATATTCCGCCCATATGTGTGACTACTGAGGCATTGAATGGGATGCCTTGTGGGAAGGCTCAGGACTATTACTTGTGGTACGATATCAGTCGCTCGCTTGTTTAAGTAACGACTTGAGCGCATGAAGCCGTCAAGCCAAATGTGAAATCTATGCTAAATGCATGCATCTATGGCCCGATTTCACCATTTACATAAAAAGATTCCGAAAGGATGGAACCTTCGATGAATGAGGGTTTTGGTTTCAGGACTCCTTTCACTCAGATCTCTGCATAAGATCTGAAGGTCAATGCAGGGGCATGTGGCCTGTACTATTCGGAATTGATTTACTAGGTTGCTATTGACGATAGAACACTAGTACCCATGAAGCACATATAACAGAACTGGTACTGGATACCCATGGTTGGGTAGCTACTGGTGTTCTGTATACTTGTCGCAATGGGGGCCAACGTGTTGATATGTCATAATAAACCTTATACGTTGTTCATTGCGACAACAATTTATGATGTTTCATATAACTCTTTTCGGTATAGACCCATGTGCTGGAAGCATCTTGCCGTTGGTGATGAGTCGACTCGTTCTACTCGAGGATTGTGGAATTGTACGGCCCGGGCGCCATGTATACACTGCTTAATGTAAGGGGACTGAGGGGTGAAAGCGACGCAAAAACTTTCGACCTCCATCAGTCCACAATAAGCGTCCTAGTACCATTAACCACAATTACTCAGGAGGAAAGCAGCAATTCAATACCCAGAGGATTCTACGGAAATAAAGTCCCATTCTGAATGTGATTGTTCGGTCGACAAGAACCTAGTATATTTATCTTAATGGGGAGGTAAATATACGGTAAAGTGAGTCGAGCCGAAGGATAAATAAAATGGGATACCCGACGAGGTTTCCAAGGGGACTTTTATGTGATGCGGTAAGATCACCTGTTTGACATCACCATGACACCCGAGGTGTCCCGGGGTCAGATGTGACCCAAGTGATGATCGATTGTTGCTTGGAGCCCTCTCGTTCCGTACTCATCTGTGGCTTCGAGATGAGGCATACGGACAGTTACCTATACTCTCGGAGAGAGTTGTGGCTAGACACCGAATTGCCAACTTACATTATATCGGATTGTAGTGGTCACTCTACCTCAAGTTCGACAAACTTTGTACACAAGCATGGGATACTCAATTTGAGACGAGTATGGTTTGTCATTCTCGGACAAATTGAATGTACTTGACGGAACTGTTCCGTGTCGACACGATTGATGTTCGTGGCAGATCAAACCCATGAGCTTCCTCACCAAAAATTCCTATGTGATAGGAATTAGCATCCCAGTGTTCGGGGTGTACTACTCAAAGCCCTTGGAGGGCATACGTGTAAATCTCCAGTGCGTCGATTGACAGACGGAGATAGATACATAACCTGGTTTAGGTTATTCGGGAGATGGCCAGTAGATCTTGCAGATTAAGAGCTGTTCGGATGAGATGCGAACCTATTAAGAAGTCATGCAGATAAGGCGAAGGCCTTAAGAACTTCGGTCTAATAATAGGTTTTCACTAAGAGTCATACTTCGAGAAGGTGTCAATAAGCTTAGAGATTGTGGTAGGCCAAGTTCCTAATACTTCGATGGTACGGAGATATCAATCGAAATTGGCCTCGAAATGACTAAGCTCGGACTATCGTAAGAGCTTGGTGGAACTCTAGGTGAATCCTGCAAGCCCAGACTGAGGAAGTTTTGGTCAATTCCTCGGCCGGCGGAAGTCCGGTTGACGATAAGCTCTACTATTTCGGGAAACCGATAGATGTGTCAAGGTGGGATGACCAAGAGCTTAGTCGTAGTTGAACTATGGCACTGTGTTTGATAGAGCACTAAGCGTGAGCCGAGCATGAGTCTGGGCTCACTAGGAAAGAGGAGATCTCATGAAGCACAAACACCCCGCCCTGTTCAAGGATACTATTGTGATGGGTAACTTGAATTGAATTCCGGGACGGAATTCTCTTAACGGGGGAAGAATGTAACAACCGGCAAAAATAAGGTAATTCCGTACAGATTAATTAGTATAAGATTAACGTAATTAAATGCAACTATGTGTGATTTAATTCTCAAGGCCTTAGGAGATAGCAATTTCCAAATAGTGCATAGGAATGCATACGTTTAATGGTAAAACATGATTGGATCATGTGCGAACAAGCTATCCGGTATGGACGTTGGCAATTACCCGGTAATAATTAAATAAACGAAACGGATCCCGGACACCCAGGATATGAAATAAAGGGTATTTTCATAAGATATAATGAGTTTTGGAACTCCAAAACCATAAATGAAAACGTCTTGTACAAATCTCCCGGTAACGAATAAAATGCGCGTACCGCACCCGATACGCGTATAACCCATAATTTCACCCGGCAAAGGCCTAAATAACCAATCAACGCTTAAATTAGACTATATTTAAGGGTTATTAAAGGTATTTTTAATGTCCGAATAACGCGCAATTAAAACCCGAAAAATACCCGAACGGCACCCGAACGACGGGGGATTTAACTTAACAAATATTGGGTAAATATTTGGAGTTGTGGACCCCACCTAAGCCACCAAAGGGGCCGGCCTAAATGGCCACATTATCTCCTTTCTTTGTGACATAATAATAACCTATAACACCTATATTAACAAGCATGCATGATAAAGATAATGTGTAAGCTTTACAAGTACAAGGCATGCTTAATCTTGTCCCCCATCCTTGCATAATTTCGGCCCTTAGGCCATAATAATCCAAGGCATGTGTGATCTAGTTAAACACTAGGATACTCATGTGTACATGCTTTCAAAAGATCCCATATCTCACTAGATTTATAAGCATGATTACTAGAGATTTTGGAAAAGATTACAAACCTCCTTTTGGCCCTTAAAAACCCACGGCCATGTGCCCATCCCACATGTTTTCCAAAGCTTTCCATAGTACTTCACAATCCTTGCAAATCCTTGATAGATTAAGTGTGATCTTGGGAGATATTATAAGTATTGTATAAAGATAATAGCATGCACACTTGAAGCAAAACAACTCTTCTTCTCCTTCTTCTTGAAGCCGTAGGTATCCCCTCCCCCATACACACTCTTCTTTCAAGTTTTTACATCTCCAAAACACTTAAAACAATCCATCATCCAAACCCCTATAGTGTGTTTCAAGCTTGGAGCTTAACCATTAAGGAAGAACACACTAAACCCCTCTCAAAATCCAAGGTTTTGTCTTCCCTAGCCATGTGCTAGTAGTAAGCTTCTTAATCTTGTTTTTTTGATTGTTATTATTCATGTATGTGTTCTTAGAAGCAAGTTGTACATGAAGGGTTTAAAAGGTGGTTTTGAACATAATCTTTAATAGGTTTTACATGTGTAAAATGGAAGATTAAAGATATGAAAATAAACCATGGATTTGTGGATGATGATGTATTAGTCTTGAAAATATATAAAGTTTACATAAAAGACTAAGTAGGATGATGTTTTGGTTAAGATTATGGAATGAACTTGAATATGTTATAAGTAACTTTAAATCATCTTATTATGATCATTCATGTTATAATATGTGGTAAAACATATTAGAAGTTCATAAATGAAGAAGATGGAAAATCTAAGTTAGCTTACTTAGATGAATGATATTTTGATAAAATGGACAAATACATAAAACACACATATAGTTGGTCTTCCATATGAAATACAAGACTAACATAAGTGTTTTGATACAAAAATAACTTACCAATAAAAAGTTGAATCTTCAAAGTTTACTATTTTGAGTGAAAAATGTTAACTTTGGAAGTTAGAGTGGAAAAATGCAACTTTTGGAAGTTAAGGGACTAAAGTTGTAACTTTGAAAGTTAGAGGACTAAAATGGATATTTTAGAAACTATTAGTCCAAAAATACAAGTATGGAAAGTTCGGTGTCAAAAATGTAAGTAATAAAGTCTAAGGATGATTTTTGTAAATACTAGTAGGAATACTTGGGTATTTTGTATAAAAGTGTATTTTTGAAAGTTATAAAAAATACAAAGGGTTTTAAAATAAGGATTTTTATAAAATAAAGATTTTATAAAAATGTGAATCAAACTTGAGAAACTTATACAAAAATGAATACTTTTATATAAATGGGAATATAAAAGTATTGGAAGCATTTTTGTATCTAAGTTAACAAGTTGGGCTAAAATACAAACCTTCCAAGTAACATGGGTTAGAAATGTGGATAATATTTCTATAAAGCACATGTTGGGAAAGACTTGGAAGAATTAACTAATCGAGTTAAGATATCGAATTAAGACGCGTTAACGAACCGTACACGGACAAATCATGAGAAAAATGCCATTGCGGCAAGATGAGAAAGTATATATTTTAGGAAGTAAAATATATATATACATGGGTGAAAACTAACAAACACTTTCCTAAGTGTTAAGGGAATTATTCGTGGGAGAAAAGTATAACATAAACAAATAAGACGTTAAACAAACGTATATACTTAACAAGAAAAACTACGCATTTATATATATGTACGCTCGTCTCGGCAAAAATTCTAGTATATCTACTTAATGGGAAAGTAGATATGAGGAAAGGAAAGCGAGACGAGTAGACAAGGATATATATATGTGTATGCCGTACCAACAAGATCCTAGTATATTTATTTGAATGGGAAAATAAATATACGGTATGGTGAGTTGAATCGGGTGTTAAGAATATACAATCGAACGACAAGATCTTAGCATATTTGTTTAAATGGGAAAACAAATGTGCGGCAAAGTGAGTCGGGTCGGGTGTTGAAATATATATTATATCGAGCGATGCGATCTTAAGTATAATTATTTAAATGGGAAAATAATTATATGTTAAGTGAAGCCGAGTCGATGATGATAAAATACAAGTTAAGGAAATATTAACAAGAGTAATATATAACTTGTAACACAAAGGGTAATGTAACGCCAACGAAACCTAGGATACGCGCTTAATTAAACGGGATTTGGAATAACTTGTGGTCGGGAGTTGGGTGTACAACTTGCCAAGGCACATGCACTATAGGAATAGTGACTCATACGTCCAGGACGTTTGTAGGTGCGAGGCCCTCTATGCTATCTACCTAGTGAGCCAGACAGTGTTCAGGTGAGTTTCACGGCCCCATTTTACTGTTTTTAACTGGGGGAAAGATATGTTGGTCAAATATTGTCACATGTTGAAAAGGTTTTCAAAGGATAAAATGTGATAAGTGGTATGATGAGTACTTGAGCAGTGATCGCCACTCGGGGTTGAGTCCTCTCTTCCGTAATCATTAATTCAGGGAAATGAAACCGAAAGAATATTTGGATAGTACTATTGGTGCCTGACAAGGCCCACCCCTAATCGATAGCGTCGATTATGCATTAGGTTATGCCTGGGGTGCATATATTCTGAACTTAAGTCGTTGGGTTCCGAGGACGACTTGGAGCGGGGCATTATTATTAGTCTTGGTTTGGTTATGGGGCTCAAGGGATTGCTCATCATTATAGTTTGTAGGAGCTAGCTACTCCTTACAAAGGCCACAAGTTGTGCAGGTTTCGCACATGTTGTAAAAACGGAATATCGATCGACAAGATCCTAGTATAATTATTTAATGGGAAAATAATTATACGGCAAGGTGAGTCGAGTCGATGGTTGTGAAAATGTTGCTGTTATGAAACTAAAACCTGTGAACTCACCAATATTTTATATATTGACGTCTTTTTAAACATATCTTTCAGGTATTAAGTGCTGAATAGATATGGGGCTAGTGCGGTGGAATTCGGGATGTCGGATACTGGTCGGGATTTCATTCACTGTTACCTTCGGGTTGGAACATAAACGGAAATTCCCATATTGAAAACTTAATGTTCATCGTTTTAAATAATGCCTTGTGCGATATTGTAACGAGATACTCATTTCCGACTTTCTAATAAATTGATCCTTTCTAATTAAATATAGTTTGTGTTAATCTTGACTTTGATATACTTTCGAGCGTTGCGCCACGTGTTTCCGCCATTGGCGTGGTGTGACATAAGCAACGTAACAAACTAATAGAGACTAAATCGATAAGTCATCTCAAATAAATTTAAAGAATGAAATAAACAGCATAACAAACTAATCGAACATTAAAGTTTACCCACAACCAGTCTCAACATCAAATAAATACAAAATAAAAATGTCAAACATGCTTCATGGGAAGTGGTAAAAACTAAGATGACAAGGAGAAGAAATATGTACCACTACGCGTAATCGTGCACAAAGATGACTCATGCGTGGCCCATCTTAAACGTGAACCTTGACAGAATAATCAAAGGAAGCTTATGTGGGGCTCGCGCGTTACCTAGGACGTGACAGCTGCAGGGAGATATTGAAAGGGACATCCAGCCAACCAGAGGCCTACATTCACAACTCCGTGATCTCCTGCCATCAGCAAGGATAGAAAGGATGAGTGAAAAGGACAGTCGACCAATCAGAGAAGGACAACACAAATTTTCTCAACGGCCTCCCCTGTGGGGCCCGCGCAAGTGAGGTGTCAATCATTACTAATTCACGAGCTTAACCTAGGATCACTATAAATACCATTTCTCTCCATGAAGGAAGGGTCAGCAATTCTCGTACCAAAACACACATACATTGTAATAGCTCTAAGTTTTGTAGAAAGATAGGTCAAATTATTAGTCCAACGATACTCGTTATTAGTCCTTGTAATCGTCACATAAGCATTAATAAAATCTCTTCATATTTCCTTTATATTTTGAGTATTGTTTGGATCGGTGTTTCTTCACCAAGCATCACAGTAACAATCAACAATTGAGTAGCAGTTGTAAATATATCGCCAAGTGTTTAAAGAAAATTGACACCAAGCATCACAATAACAATCAACAATTAAGTAGCAGTCGTAAATATATCGCCAATTGTTTAAAGAAAATTGATATATGCACTCAAAATATAAGGACAATGATACATGTTCAAAGTAAAACTTTGTGGTTAACTCATAACAAAAAAATTGTCAAATTCGGAAGAAAAAAAAAACGCATACAATCGATGAAGATTTGGTTGAAATAGAATAAACCTTTATGGTGGAGTCACAACCAAACAAATTATTTAAAATCATACTCCATGGAACTTGAAATCGATGGCAACTTTGTTGAAACAAAATAAAACTTTGTGATGAAGTCACAAATAAACAAACAATATGTTTGAAGTAAAAAGGTAATGAACAAATAATCGATGGTTTATATAATTCTAATTTTATGACAGATAATCAACATACAAACTCTATAAACAAGGGTAATTTTGGACATATTTTAAGACAAATTAAATTAAATAAGACGATAAACATAAAAAACGTGACTGTATTTTCCTGAAGTTGGTAAATCTTAATGACAGCGACATGAAATCGTGGTAGTTTACCGATTGACGTCGCACGTTTTTTTTGTGGACTTCATAAAAAAAATTTTCTTTTTCTTATTTGGCGATGATTTCAATGAAGGTGATTGTTACTTTTTTACTCGGGGACGGGACACTACCAGATTTAGTCACGGGTATCTTATTACAAGCATGGTAACACCATTGCCGATGGTTTTGGTATGGATCCCGTGAAGTATTTTCTGGTTCTATTTAACGGACAGTAAAGTGGTTGATTTTGACTGTTTAATTATTTTGGAACATTTTATTATTATTATTTTTACCATTTGTTTTTGTTGATTTAATATAATTATAATTTTTATTTAAATAGTTTCAATTAAATTAAAGCATAAATTAAACAAGAGAGTATACCTACTGAATAAACATAAACCGAACAGATGGTTTGGTTCGTGCCTCTGCGGTCTTCTACAGAAGAAACACACCTTGTTCTTTTTCTCCGTTTGAGTTCAGATCTGCAAAGAAGGAAATCAGAGTAGGTATTGGAGGTGACTGCCAAGAGTTTCCTCTCATTACAGACACAAAAAATGTTGGTGACTATCATATGTTGTCTTGTGTCCTAAATAAGAGGTGAAGGCTAGGGGTGTAAACGAGCCGAGCCCGAGTATGACTGGGCTCGAGCTCGGCTCGAAAATTTTTTAGAACAATTTTAAAGGACCTAAAAGCTTGGCTCGTCAATGTTAAATAGTAGGTATACTATAAATAAAATAATAATAATAATATAAAATTTGTTTGGGCTCGTTTAGGCTCGCGAGCCTAAACGGTCTTTGTATGAAAAGTTCGAGCTCGATAACTAAACGAGTCAGTTTTCAAGCTTGAGTTCGGGCTTGGGCTCGTTAAAGCTCGGCTCGTTCGAGCTTTTTACTGATCTGATCACAAGTAGCTCTTGAGCCGTTGCGCATCATTTACACACATAAGGGGTTACCTTCACACCCCAATCAAGTATTAGTAAATAATATAGTAACTAAGGAAGGGAGGGGTACAAGCCTGTGTGGCCTTATGTCCACCAATCACACATTGTCAAGTCATTTCAACCCCAAACTAGCCTAAGGTAGCCTAAACACTGGAAACGCCAAGCCCAAAATAACCTGAAACCAAGACCCCACCTTTTTACCAAACTCACAAATCACACACCCATGAAATGGTCCCCACCCAAAAAACCAACTTTTTTTCTTCGTATTCTCTCTCTCCTCTATTCGGGGTAAAACAGAAAATTGAAGCCTCAACCTCAAGCCCCATGGCAAGTGCCCCGTGCCCCCTAATAAAATGATAAACGCGATAAGTCGGATCAAGCACCATACCTCTTCACCTACCATATTTTTTCTTTGTTATATATATTTTAAGATATATTTTAAGATATATATTTTAAGACGGTTGTGTCATTGTAATTGTGAGCACGTGTTTTTTGGCAAGTAAATTGATTGGAGAGGTAGATAGCGACGGCCACCCACGTGAATACATGGATGCGAGACGCAGACAGCTCATATCCAAACAACATCTTCCATTTTATAATTATCTATATATATTAATAGAAAGACACTTCAATAGTGTCTTTCTATTAATATTTATATTGGTCACTAACTTTTACGTTAACTTTATTTTTGACCACTAACTTTTAGGTTAATTTTATTTTCTTCTAATTTGACCATCAAACTTAGACCAACAATTATCTATATATTGACACTTCAATAGGGTCTTTGTTTTAATATATATATTGGCCACTAACTTTTACGTTAACTTTATTTCTGTCACTAACTTTTAGGTTAACTTTATTTTCTTCTAATTTGACCACCAAATTTAGACCAACAAACTTTTAGCTTTTAGAATTTAAAACTTTGGCCACTAACTTTTAGCCTAACTTTATTTTCTTCTAATTTGACCACCAAACTTTTAGCTTTTTGGATTTCAAACTTTGACCACCAAACTTTCAGCTTTTAGGATTTCAAATTGTGACCACTCAACTTTTTAAAACTTGCGTTGCACTTTGGCCAAAATTTTAGCTTTTAGGATTTCAAACTTTAACCACCAAACTTTTAGCTTTTAGCCGCGAGTATTTTTTTGAAGCCAACGCAAGAATAATAGTCACTTAATATTATCTTTTATGTCCACGAAACCCTCGACGCAACAGGAGCTCCCACAGCGGCGTGTGATCTTAACGTTCGCCAAACACTCAACGCAACAGGAGCTGCCGCCGCGTTTCGCACAACAGCCGCACTCGCGGCGAAGCGCGGGCAACTAATACCTAGTTTTGTCTTAATATTGCTAAAAGAAGTTTTTAAAGTTACATAAATAATTATTTTATATCTATACGTTTAGAGGAACCCAATTTTATTTATAACGTTACATACAAACCTTCATTTTAGCGTGCTACATCATATTTCAATACGTAAATAATCAGATTTAGATTTTAGGTTAACATATGTAACCCGTATAAAAGGCTAGTTGTGTTTTAGCTTATCTTTTTAACATGTCTAGTTAAAGAGGATGATGACCTACCAAACTCTTTAATTAGACATGTTGATCCCCTAACTCATTTATGACCCGTTTAATCCATTTTTACAACCCGGCCAACATGGTACAACTTGATTATCACCGGCCAACTTGTTTAGCGAGTTAGATGAAATGAACTAAAATGTCATGTATTTTAGGTATAATAAGGTTAATATTAATGTTATTTAATCACAAAAATTAGATTCATGTTAGACGGTTAGAGTGGAACAATTCAACCGTAAACTCACAACCCTTAATCGACACTAAGGATGTAAATAGGCTAAGCTACTTGAGATTGGCTCGAAAAAAAGTACTAATGAACCGAGCTTAAAAGAGCTCGAGCATCTAGCCCGAGTCTAAAAATAAGTTTGTTTAGTAAATGAGCTCGAGCATCACTTATTGAGCTCGAGCAGTCTCACAAGCCCAAATAAAGCTAATTTTGAAAAACTATATAAGATTCATGCTAAAGCCCCTGCTCTTATAGATTAAGTGAGCTCAAGCTCAGGCCTAGATGGACTTACGCACGGGCTCAGACCGACACCATTTACACATCTGCTATACCGTATACCACACCGACACAATAGTTACAACAATATGCGGTGTTAACGCTTACCAATTACCATACATCTCTCAATGAACATCGACGTAACGTGACTAACGTCATCAGGTGTAAAATGTATATTCGTTTTGTATCAAAAAATTAAAACATCGTTTACTCTTTAAAAACAAGACCCAAAAAAAAAAACCTAAAAAAAAAATAATAAATTACAATAAAATAAATAAAAAGAAGAAGAAGAAAAAAAAAGACAGTGTATGGCCCACTTAACCTGCTTAACATGTTCTCCCTCATTATTCTCATTCCTTTAAATACCTACCTCCCTCTAAAATAAACACCATATCCTATCAAACCCAATCCAATCCATTGACACACACACAATCGTAGTTATAGGATGACGTCATCATCAACTACGAGGCTAGATCTGGACGGAAACCCGATCAAACCGTTAACAATATGCATGATTGGTGCTGGAGGATTCATCGGCTCACATTTGTGTGAGAAACTGATGTCGGAGACGAATCACAGTGTGTTAGCAGTTGATGTTTATAATGATAAGATTAAACACCTACTTGAACCGGACTCTCTTCCTTGGACCGGTCGGATTCAGTTCCATAGGATTAATATTAAGAACGATTCTAGACTTGAAGGTCTTATTAAATGCTCTGATCTGGTAACGTTTTTTTTTTTTTTGTTATTATTATTATTATTATTATTATTATTATTATTATTATTATTATAAGTTTTTGTTTCGTTTAGAGTGTGGCAAGCAATGCACGTGTGGATTTACTGTTTACTAGTGTTGGTTAAAAAGTGAAATACTAATTAATTACACTGCTGTTCGTAGTTAGTACTTGTGGTTTATGGTTTATATAAGGGTGTAAACAAGGCTGAGCGGCTCAAGAGCTATTTGGGATCGGTAAAAAGCTAAAATGAGTCGAGCCTTAATGAGATTGAGTCCGAGCTTGAAATATGAATCGTTTAGTTATCGAGCCCGACCTTGACCTTGTTTAGGCTTGCGAGCCTATACCAGGGCCGGCTCAACCATTTTGGTGGCCTAAAGCGAATTATAAATTCGGGGCCCTAAAAAATAAATAAATAAACAGAAAAAAACACAGACCTGTTGCAGACCCATAGCATGAAGAATTTGGTGTACAGGCGTGACAAACTTGTTCAAAACTCGATCGAAGTCTACGAATTAGAAATTGATAAAAGACTATATGACGTTATAAATATATCACAATAGCAAAGTATATAGCATATTCAATTAGGGCTAAAAGCTAAAAAAACTAGCAAAGTATATCACAACTTCGCAAACTTAATCTAGGCAAATAGAGAACTAGAGCCTAATATCATATACTTCAGCTTGGAATTTGAAATTAGAGAAATAGAATCAGAGACCTTAGACTTTTATGTTAGAGGCCTTCAATTTATCCACCAATTTCAAATCAAATATTCAGAGAATTAGAGGCCTTCAAAATCAACACAGAATAAACAGATGAGAGAACAACGAAACACTCCTTATTTAAACAATTAAAGGTTAGAAGATGATTTCAGAATCCAGATTACCGTTGTGGAGTCGGTATGTGTACTCGAAAAGAGTCGTTGCCGTCGCCAACCTTCAGTGCAGGTGCTTCGGTCTATCTCTCCCATCTTGTAAATCGCAAATCTTGCCCTAAATGAGTAAACCCTGCTTCTCTACCCATTTGTTCTGTTGACTGTTATCATAAGAAACACTGCATATACCAACAATCCATCACTTAATCCACATCGAGCCCATATCATATAGAAGTTGCAAAAAATTGGAGGCCCAATATAATTGGGGGCCCAAAGCCCTAGCCTCAAAATAATTGGGCTAGAGCCGGGCCTGGCCTATACAAGACTATGAACTTTATATATATATAGCTACGATTTAACATTGGTGAGCCGAGCTGTTCTTAAATTACCTAGAGCAAAACCTAGGCTAGCCGGACTCGAGCTCTGAGTTTTACTTTCGAACCGAGCTCGATCTCAAAATAATAGGGTCAAACCTGGCCGAGCTTGGGATCTGGCCTGGCTCATTTACACCCCGTTTCGTATACCTAATTTTCTGCTTTCATTCATATTTATTGGAAATTATATTATAACGATTCTAGCCTTGAAGGTCTTATTAAATGATTTGAGCTAGTAAATGTTTTTATTATGTTGATGGATTTGGCTGTCTCTCATTTAGTGCTGTAAGAATTGCTAGACGCTATTTGGCAGGTGAGGTACTGACTAGCGATTAATTGGGATTAATTCGGATTGGGATTCTTAGTGAACCTCTGACTAGCGATTATCAGAAGCTAGGCGGCGGTTTTTACAACCATGATCTCATTACATTGTCTGATTGCTTTGTGTTTTGTGCCTTATGTTCAAGGCTTGATACCAAACCACATCGAGCCGGGGGTCTCACTGGAAGCAGCCTCTCTATTCTTAGGGGTAAGGCTGTCTACATCTTACCCTCCTCAGACCCTACCTTAGCTTTGCTATAGGTGGGATTAACTGAGTATGATGATGATGATGATGATGATGATGATCTCATTACATTGTCTGCTTTGACTAATTTACTTTCTGTTTCTTTTGTGCTATTAATTGTTCTGAATCTGCATTTTCATGTTTGATTACTTATTTCTGGATTGATTTTTTGTGCAATTCAATTTATGTTGTTCGTTTTGGTATCTAGACGGTGAATCTTGCTGCCATCTGCACACCGGCGGATTACAATACTCGTCCTCTTGACACTATTTACAGCAATTTCATTGATGCACTCCCAGTGGTATGCTTTACTTTTTTATGGCATTAATAAACTATTCTACTACTTTTGGAATACGGTTATATGAAGCGGTGCTATGATTTATAAACCGTGTCTTCTTCGCATTGTAGGTTAAGTACTGTTCGGAGAATAACAAGCGGCTCATTCACTTTTCCACTTGTGAAGTGTATGGGAAAACTATTGGTAGCTTTCTTCCCCAAGATAGTCCCCTGCGACAGGTAACTATTTAAACAAATACTTTCTAATGTTGTGTAATGTGTGTTCTGTATTGAATTATGGCTTATGCATTTTTGTTCTTTCCTTAGACTTGCTTTCTGATGTGTAATACTGTAATGTTCTGATGTGATTTTTCTTCCCAACAAACAAGGTTGCAAAAGGCGCTAGGCGGGCGGTGAGGTCCAGCCTAGGGACTAGTCGGGACTAGGCGAAAATTAGGCGGAATTAGGCGTTTTGGTATTTTATACTTATTTTATATATATATACACACAAATTTAGGTGTTTTTTGAAAATATGTTAAGATATATACACATAATACTTAGAAATACTTAGATATATACACATAATACTAAGAAATACTTAGAAATTAAAAAAAAAAATCCACCGCCTAGGCCCGCCTAATGGCCAAAACGCCCAGATCAGCGACTAGGGCTTATTTCCGATTTTTACTCCCGCCTAGCGCCTAGGCGCGCCGCCTAGGCAGCCGCTTAGGCCGATTTTTGCAACACTGCCAACAAAATGAATGCTGTTTATTCTCTTTTATCACTGCATGAATCTGAATTCTGGCTGCTACAAATATTCAATATTCAATCATAGTATTTATAAGTTGTTAAGTATTTCTTTCTTGGATTATAACCATAAACAATGTACAGGATCCTGCTTATTATATTCTTAAAGAAGATACTTCCCCTTGTATTTTTGGCTCAATTGAGAAGCAGAGGTGGTCTTATGCATGTGCAAAACAGTTAATTGAGAGGCTCATCTATGGTGACCATACTTGCTTTTGGCTCGTTTAGTGATAACTTTCCAACGTGGCATGCTCTTATCGGTTTATTTTTCTTTGCAGCTGAAGGTGCGGAAAACGGTCTAGAGTTCACCATTGTGAGGCCCTTCAATTGGATTGGCCCGAGAATGGATTTCATTCCCGGGATCGATGGTCCCAGTGAAGGTGTTCCAAGGGTTCTTGCATGCTTTAGCAATGTATGTTTAGTTTTAGCTTTGAGTTTAAAGTTCTTACCAAATTTGAACTATTTTAATTTGCTTTTTTTTTCCCAATAATCCATTCAGAATTTGCTCAGGCGTGAGCCTCTGAAGCTTGTGGATGGTGGTAATTCACAGAGAACTTTTGTGTATATTAAGGATGCTATTGAAGCTGTTCATTTGATGATTGTATGTTACGCTCTTAATTTATTTTTCTTTTTAATATATCTTAGTCAAGATATATTTAATCGACCACGGCTGGCATATTTCGTAGGAAAATCCGGCAAGAGCAAATGGTCATATCTTCAATGTGGGCAACCCTAACAATGAAGTTACAGTAAGACAGCTTGCTGAAATGATGACCAAGGTAAGACCATTCTTTTCATTTTGGTTTTTGAGGTGAATTGAAGATCGGGTTATGGGTAATGGGCAAGCCAACGGGTAAATTTTAATTGCTTAAGACCACAAACATCTATATCTGCTTACCTGTGGGTGATGAGTAATGAGTAATGGGGATAATAGCTATGGGACTGGTACCAAAACCCGACCCGTTACCATTCCTAATTTCCTATTATTGATCAAAAAAGGTGTTGGGAATGGAAGTTTTCTAAGAAACGATTCTCATATCACAGGTATATGCAAAAGTAAGCGGAGAAGATTCAATAGAGACTCCAACCATTGATGTAAGTTCCAAAGAATTTTATGGCGAAGGATATGATGACAGTGATAAGAGAATTCCAGACATGACCATCATAAACAAACAATTAGGTACCGTACTATGCTTTATGTCCATATCCTTATTTCTAAAGTAATGTTCCATGAATCCATATTATTAGTATAAATGACAGATTCGGTAAAAGCAAATGTATTTTTGGTCCATTTGACTTACAAATAAATCTTTCATAATTATTAGAAAGTTAAACAAAATGATCTAGGAGGTTTTATGCATTAAAAATAAGATGTTGGGCGACTATCAACCCGTTAAGTGAATTCCCTTTTTGCTAAACTACTTGTTTAAACTGATTTAAATAAAATGCAACCCAAATCGACCCAAACATATCAAATCATTGGTTGTTTCAGTTTTAACTAGTATATGTTTGGAGTGCAGGGTGGAATCCAAAGACATCACTTTGGGACTTGCTGGAGTCCACACTTACATACCAACACAGGACATACGCCGAAGCGGTCAGACAATCCATTGCAAAACCAGTAGCCAGTTGAATGTGTGGAAACAACTCACAAGGCTCCTCTTGAATGTTATAAAGCTGTATGTGCAACATCGCTTCATTTTATTGTTTCGACGTTTGTTTCCATGTCTAAAAGTAGCCTATAGTTTGCTAGGAGACTTGCACCTGTAGTGTGTAGCAGTAAGGAGAGTCCCTGTATCATGAGTTCTACTTCTACACCACCAAAAAATTGGCTAGATACTTACTTTACGAGCTCCGTTTTGCTTTCTCCCTTTCTTCTGTTATCTTTCGCTCGCTCGGGAGCATTTTAATAAATTATTGTTGGCTTGTTGCATGTGTTTTTATGGTATGAATATCAAGAAACTGGTAAAAAAAAAATAATAATAAACATCTGGAATGTATATATGTATTTTTAACTATATATCATTTTTTCAACAATAAAAAACCGTACTTTAAATATTTGTTCTACGAAAATATAATATTGTGAATCCAAGATAAAATTCTGGCAGTGAACTAAAGTACCATAAAACAGAAAATAATTTCATCCAAGTCAACACCTTCAAATGTCTAGTATCATATCCCTGTACTCTCCTTTTATAAACTCCTGCTTGAAGCTCGACCAACCGAAATCTCAATCCGAATCCGTGAAATCAACATCGCTGCACTCGCTCGAGCAAGAGAACCGGCCATCACAATCGGTCCACGGGTCCTGAAAATACTGCAGCCTTTCACATATCTCAGAAAGATCACCATTTAACTCCACATTCCAACTCCCTTGGATGTCAAGATGAGTGACTGCCTTGCATTTTGTGAGGATTTCAGACAGGCCCGAATCACCAAACTGACCGAAACAAAGCTCGATCTGCTGCAGACGCGGCATGGTGTGAGCAATGGTGGTGGCTTCAGAATCATCAGCAGGTAGCAAGCCTGCATCAAGTGGAGGCATGTTTCTTTTCAAGTGAAGTAAAGACTTGCAGCCGTTACCGAATGCTGCGAGTCCTTTGCTTGTGATCTTGAGGCAGTGGCTGACATCCAAGACAGTGAGATTTGGTAGTGGCTTTATGTGCTTCAATACCATTTGGTCAGTGATATCAGTCATTGGCATTTCCAGCACTTTTAGATACTTTCCACTGAAAGAGACATACAACAGGAGGATTTCAAATTGTTAATTGAACATATAATTTTTATAATACAGATTAATACGCTATAAAAATAGCTGTTTGACAAATTGAGCTAACCAGGCCCGACCCGCTTTAAGTGAGTCTAACCTGGCCCGACCCGTTTCTAGTCTGTCTAACCTGGCCCGGCTCATTTGAAAACGTATATTTATTACACCTTCTGACCCGTTCACACCACCGACCGCCTACTTTTCCACCTCGATCTAATGATTAGTTTAGCCCATAACAAATGGTAACTGAAGGTGTTGGATAGTTGGACTAAGCCCTACCCGGCCGAACACATATAAAACATTACCCCCCCCAGCCCGTTCACCCCACCGAGCTGCCTACTAGTCCACCTCTAAATTCCCACAACAAATGGTAATAAAACAACTTATTTTTAAAATGTGTTAAGTAAGAGGCAACCACCCTTGGAGTAGGAAACTTGATTCACTCTTAGAAACATGTATCATAACTCACTTCAGATCGGTGAACATGAGTATTGTGAAGTTTATATAATAATGTTGCATAATATATGCAACACTATCCATTTAGAATGTCAAATGGTCCCCTGAACATGAGTTATATTGTCCTCTGCTCATATAAGTTATGTGCTCTACTAATGTGAGTTATGTCCCTCCAGAGTTTAACATAACCCAATGTTGGGGAATTTCAGTAACACAAACGAACAACCGGATAAACAGAAATCTCTGAAGGCACGTAATCGCTTTCAGATTGAATCAATTCGACGGTTAATCAAATGGTCCCCTTAACCCCAGCCAGGGGCTGCCGCCCCTTGGACCCTGCTCCCAGGGGCGCTGCCCCCGACCCCCGTCTCTTAGGGGCTTCGCCCCTAAGTTCATAATAAATTCATATAGGCGTGCACTCAGCACCACCATACCTATATGATGTCTTATTATGAAGATATTGATCAAACAGTCAATCCAATTACACTAAAATATCCAACACCCAATGGGCCTGACTGATGTGGGCCCAGGCCCAAAAGCTAGTATACCATACAAGTCTCAAGTTAGAAAATTCATCATATGTAGCACATATATTAGCAAGAATTTGCAAGACATGCATAGTAATCAAGAGACAATGTAGTAGTGTGAAATGTCACAACAATCTTAGTAGATCTTATGACTTCTAAGCGGAATTTATGGCATGCGTGCTGGGGCGGATTTAGAGAAGGAATACCCCTCAACTTTTTTGGCGTAGTGTATTTTTAGTTTTTTTTACGTGTTTTGTATTACGTTACCTGTGAAAATTATGTAACGTTACCGCTGAAATCTTGGTCTAGATTCCGCCACTGCATGCGTGTCGTTATGTGTTAGACAAACCTCTCGCATCCATGACATGTAACTTCCTGGCCCGTCTAATTTTCCACCTCTAAGTGATTACCTTAGCCCACAACAAATGGTATTAACATAACTAACAAGATTCCAAATTTGTTGTAAGTCCAAATTAGTCATCCTTAATGTGAAATTAGCATATAAAGATCGATCGGTAAACATGAAACTTGCACCCAACAAAATCTATTTTGATGCTTCATTTTGTTTAATTTCTACTTTCTAGCAAACTTTCAACTAGACTTATAGTGATTGATTTGAATACCATAAAACTTGATTCACACGCATAAACATATAGCATAACCTCATGTACTAGCTCCACTTTTATAAAATGATAAAGGAATTCTATATCTTATAAATGAAATAATTGTAATAATATTGTAAATAATAATCATGATTATCTTATCAAACCAAGAACAAACTACATTTTATAAGTAACAACACTAAAAGCAAATTTTTTTTTTTTGATGTAATTTTTTTTTTGATGTAATTTTTCGCGACTATGAATAAAGAATTTGGTCAAAAAAATAAAAAGCAAAATTACAAAAAATAAATAAATACGTGTTTATTCACATTCTTGAGATGCAAGTAACTTGAAATGTCGTTATGCAAGTAATTTTCCATCTTTTAAATAGCATTAACATCAATAAGTATCAAAGCAGATGTTAAGTCCTAATTTATTTACAATACAATTAAATGTGAGGTCTTGGGTTGAAGTGTCATAAGAAGCAAGAAATTCACCGTTCAAAAAGAAAAGTCCTAATTTATTTATTTATTTTTTCATTTTTTTTATTGTAACCCTTGAGGTAAAGCAATCTTATAAATGAAGATGAAAATCACCCAGTTTAAAAATTGGTAAAAAAAGGTTTTTGTAACATAAACATGAAACTTGTAACTCACGCCACCTATTTAGATGCTCAATTTCTACTTTCGACCATTCTAACAATTTTTCAAATTATATTAACAAAGTAGACAACATATAAAAGGTTGATATGTACATCATAAACTTAATCCACACGCAAAATTATATAGCAATTATCTCATGTACCGTTTCACTTTCTATAATTTTTTTTTGAAAGGCTTTTCACTTTCTATAAATGATAAAAAATGATATCAAACCGTGAACAAAATCACAAATAATAATAATAATACAAGTGATGATAAAATAATAAAAGCCAAAAATTGTTGGAAAATCAGGCCCTTTGATCGAACACAAAACACACGAGATTGAATGAACTCGTTCGACTGTTATTATCAACCAAAGCACACTAAATACAATAGACCTATCATCTATTTATACTAAACTCATTCTAGTCCTAACCAAACTCGAACTCTATTTTAATAACTAAAATAAACAAACTAGATAAACATATCTAGTTAAACCGATAATTATCCCTAATAATTATATAAAAGACTCAATAAATAATTCACCATAATTATCTATAACTCGTCTTGATCTTTATCTCTTAATTCAAGATTAACGTCTTCATTCTCCCCCTTAATCTTGAATTGGCCCGATTCTTCACATCCGCACCGTTACAGACAACTTCAATTCCTTGACCAAGATTCATATCTCCCTCTTCCCGGGTCACCAGAACTACCCCATTCTTGACCACTGATCAAAGAAAAAAACAAGCTCCCTGCTTCTTCCGTTTTTTCTTTCCTTGCTAGACACGACAAGATTCAAAGCACCCCGCTTTGACGAATCTTCTTCCGTCCGTCTATCCGCAAATCCGATCAGATACATCTGCCAAAAAGAACAACCTACACCGGTTTTTCCATTCTTATCCTTGTCGGGAAGGACCGGGTCTTGATCTCACCTAGATTGAAAGTTGTTAGTGTTATGAATCTCGTCACCACGGAACCGAACTGAACTGATCACCTATCACCACCGTTTTCCCAACGGTACTCCCGTGACACCGGTTGACCCGAACCACCGTTCTCCGTAAACAACCGTCGAAAACCCTCACCGTCTTAGTTCGCCACTGAACCGCTATGAATCGACAATTTATCGCCCACTAATATCAACCACCAACAAAGACAATAACACCCCGCTATTCCGTCTTTTCGGTCACCAAACGAATTCCGTGGCTCTTCGCTCTTTCGTTACTCCCGCGACACGCCCGTTGGCTTTTCCGGGTTTAACCTCCCGCTTACTAAACAAAAAACCTGCTACTCCACTGTTTCGTTACCTGCTTGTTGATTGAACATAACCTGGTAGACGCCTCTGATCACGCCCCCCATTTGACCAAACACTCGTTGGTGATCAAATACTTCACTCAGGCAATACCCACTGTTCGGACTCTAAAAAAAAACACTTTGTTTCTAACAATCAAACACCTAAATTGAAAATCATATACATCATCAAGGAATCACGTGCCAATCTAGGCATTTATACCTCCATTAAACCCATAAAGACCCACATGCATGTTTGATTATTAAGAAAACACATACGACCACCTCCTGTGGACATTGCCGCCGTTCCATAAAATCCAGACGTCATAAATAAAATATTTAATCCATCCTCACATAAATTTTGGTTACTGCCCTTGTAATCCCAAGCACCTTCGTTGTATAATTGCCGACTCCCTTTTTTTCCGTCGTCAATGACCCCGCTGTTGCAACCCCGCAAGGGGCTGCTCCCGTTCTCCGAAAAGCGACTCTCAAAACCGCTGGCACCAAGCTCTGATACCAATTGTTGGAAAATCAGGCCCTTTGATCGAACACAAAACACACGAGATTGAATGAACTCGTTCGACTCTTTTTATTATCAACCAAAGCACACTAAATACAATAGACCTATCATCTATTTATACTAAACTCATTCTAGTCCTAACCAAACTCGAACTCTATTTTAATAACTAAAATAAACAAACTAGATAAACATATCTAGTTAAACCGATAATTATCCCTAATAATTATATAAAAGACTCAATAAATAATTCACCATAATTATCTATAACTCGTCTTGATCTTTATCTCTTAATTCAAGATTAACGTCTTCAAAAATAAATAGATAAACACTACGCGTTTATTCACATTCTCATGGACTAGCTCCACCTTTTTTTTTTATATAAAACAGTAAATAAATTATATAATTTATAAATGATTAATAATATTTAAATTCATCAGCATCTTCAACCCAAGAACAGAAATCACAAAAACCAGAGATTTTAAGCAAAAATACAAACTTCATTTCAAACACAAATAAAAACAAGTAAAATAGGAACAACCTCATATGTATCACCTCCACTTTTTATAAAATTATAATAAAATATCTGTAACTTATAAATGCTTTAATAATACTAATAACAATAATCAAAACCAACAACAAAAAACACAAAAAATAGATACTCTAGTCTTTATACAAGAACAACTAACAAGAACAAGCTCCATTTTAAACACAAATAAAGTTAAAATCCAAATATTTAAAACAAACACCCACATGTTAGCTCACATTCTTCAGGTGCAAGTAAACCATTCATCACGGTCTCAATCCAAGAACAAAAAACAGAGTAATTTCTAAACAAGAAAATGCACATTTTAAACACAAATAATAATAATAATAATAATAATAATAATAATAATAATAATAATTTCTTGAGGTGCAAGTGACTTAAACCAACCATCAGGCATCAACCTTATATTCTAAAAAAATGAAAAAAAAAACAAAAACAAAAAATCCAAACACACTCACAAAACACTTTCATAATAAATCATAAAAAAAACATAAAAACCTTACCAATGAACCACAAAGAAGAAACCCAAAAACCAAACTCAATTTTAAACACAAAACAAACTCAAAATCCATTTTCTTTTTATAAACACACACACATGTGTAAACCATAAACCTTCCATTCTATATAATAATAATAATAATAATAATAATAATAATAATAATAATAATAATAATCTTACCAATGAGTGACAAAGAAGAAGCCAGACTGAGCCATCTTATAAACAGACAACCGTTGCACCATAAACTTACTCCTTCTAACCAACTTCTTAACCACCTTATCAACCTCATGACCATCATTACACCTTCGACACCACGACTGTACATCAACCTCCGACCAACAGTACGGTCCCCCAACAACGTCGTTCCAACCTTTGCATACTAAAGGCACCCTCTTCATCATTTCCTCAACTGGTCTTATTTTATCGAATATTATTGATAATATTTCTGGGTTTAGTTCGTCCCAACTTCTCCATTGTTGTTGGTTTGATGATGATGATGATGGTGACGACGTCGTTTTGTAAGTTTTGTTGGTTATGGATGGTTTTTTGTTGCTCATTTTGTTGCTCTGATACTGCAAAAGTTTGTGGAATGGTGAATATTGTTATGGCAGAGGACAGAGAGAAGAGGAAATGGGTTTTTGACACGTGGCAGGTGAGTGATCTGACGGCTGGTAATGATGTTAAGAGACGCCAATGACAATGAGTATTTTTTGCTGTGTTTTTTATTTAAGTTTTTTTTTATTTTATTACGTTTGTATGAATTTGTTAAAAATGTTAAGTTCATAGTTTTATATTGTGAAAGTAATTTAGAAATGTAACTATTTGTTACATATGAGAATCAGATCGAGCTGTTCTTTCGATGTGTATTTTTGTTTGTAAAAATATTTAAATTTAAATATAAATATTATTAGTATTGGACTTTATAATTTATTTGCTCATATGGCAAAAGATAAAAGATTATTTGTTCAAATAGTACAAAGAAAAACATATGAGGGAGAAAGGTCACGATAAATAATCTAGAACCCTAAAAAAGGGAAACATGATAGCAAGAATCTTTTGTTTGGTTACGAATTAAAACTGCTTACAAACGAAAGCTCACTATCGTTTTAACTATATAACTAGTGGGAATGCTCACGCACTGCTACATGTATTTATGTAGTTATGTTTTTTGACGCACATTGCATGACGAGTTTCACGTGATTTATTTTTAAACCAATCTGCTAATACAACTATAATGTAATCCAAAGCGAGAAGAAACAAAATTCATGTTTGAGTTTTATATTTGCAGTTATTGGAGTTTTGTTTTGCTATGTTTTTAGTTAAATTTGTCATTATTATTATCATGTTTATTTGTATGGGTTTGTTAAAAAAATTATAAAGTTCATAGTTTTATATTGTCATGGTAATTAATTTAGAAATACAACTATTTCGAAATATGAGAACGAGAGGTTTTCTTTAGATGTGTGTTTTTCTTGTAAAAACTATTTAAATATATTATTAAGGCTAATATGGTGTGGTTTAACTAGAGTGTGTTATAGCTAAGACAGTGAGGGTTTATAATTTACATTCTCTTATACCAAATGATAAAAGATTATTTGGTAATTTGTTCAAATAGTACAAATTACCCGTGCCGCATTGCGTCGTTTTTAAAATTACAGGCTGACGTGGAAGAGGATAAAATTAACAGCGTTAGTACTAACGACGTAACCGTTAGTAATAACGGCGTTACTGTTAGTACTCGTCGTTAGTATTAACGCCGTTACCGTTAGTACTGTTTCTGGTTATGTTCTCTTTTAGTATATATAGTAAGTAAGAAAAAAAAACTTCAGGGAGAATGATCATCGATGATTTTGGTCTAAACGTGAATGGTTGTGTAATTATCAGCATACACCTCAAAAGAAAAAGAAAAAAAAACCACCACGTTGAATCATACAAAGAAGAAAGAGAGGCACACGATTGATATGTGGTTCAACTATTGTGACGCGTAAGATTTGTTAAAAATAAGTTTCATTTCTTTTGTAAGTCGAAATCAAGGGTACACACTAAAGATTATAGCTTCACATTTTTTAAACCATTAAGGTCACCTCACTCTAATTTACATTAAATTAATCTAAAGTACTATGACCCTTTTTAAGTAGCATAACTAATGATCACAAAAAACAAATTTATAATAACACATACCGTTTTTTACATGCCTTTTATAATAAATCTTAACTTTTGTAGAAATAAGGGGCATAAATAATCTAGAACGCTAAAAGGAAACATGATAGCAAGAATCTTTTGTTGGCTTACAAATTGAAACTCTTAACACTACAAGAAAATGAAGCTAATGCAACCCCAGTAAAATGTTGCATTAGGCCTTGAAAAGGTTGCAATAGGCCTAATGCAACCTTTTATCAAAAGCTGCATTAGGCGAAGTTGCATTAGACTTAATGCAACTTTTTTATTAGATGATGCAACCTTTATAGAATTGGTTGCATTAACATTTCAAATGCAACTTTTTTAGATGCAACCTTTTTAACATGCTAATGCAACTTTTCTAACACTTAGATGTAACCTTTTGTACCTCAAATGCAACATTTGCTACAGTCGTATGCAACCTTTTTTAAGTTTAATGCGACACTTTTTAAGATTTTATTTACACCAAATGCGACTTTTTTTACAATCAAATGTGACTCTATATCATCATTGTTCAAATTACTAATACATCTATTAGTATGTAATAGTATCTCAATTACACCAACACGATAATAAGATAAATATAATAGATAATCTTATATCATAATTTAACATATGAACAAACTCAAGATAAAAATGTAATCAAAGTATAGCTATCAATTACAATAATACAAAGTAAACAAACTTCCTACTTGTCTCTAAAATGCCGAAGTACTCAAATAGGTAGCTTTCCATAGTTTTTCAAGTCATAGCTTCAAAGTTTGCTCGTTGGCAATCAAATTCGACCCGAATAGCTTCTAGCTCATGTTTTTCTTTAATGGTCCTCTTCAATTTCTTTTCTTGTTTGCAGACAACTGTGTTTCTTTCAACTTTAAAGCTTACTTTGTATGATTTCCATTCATCATGAGTACTTATATCAGAGGAAGCAGTCAAAGTCTTGTAAAACAATGCATGTGAAACCTAATTTAGGAAGCTGATGCTGGTTCTTTGTTAACAACAAATTCCATCTTGTTGTTCAAAAATCTCGATGTAAAATAAATCATTAATCAAATGCTAATACACGCGTACCATATTTATTCATCATACAGGAGGTAGGTTCACATTGGGTTCATGCATCAAAGTTATTTGAGTGAACACCCATCTGACATAATTCAGCCTACAAACACAGCACCATGAATATAATTAACATTATTAAAAGAGCAACCATAAGTATTTTGGTTAAAGTTTAAAAAGTGACTGATTGAACATTTGAACTTAAATGAAAAGCCAATATATATTACGGTTATCTGTGTTCTTCACTAAATGAAAAGCCAACATTTGAAGTTACATGCATATTGTCTCTGTTGCTGTGAGTTCAGATTGCCAGACAATTAGATCCTCCACAATCTGTAATTACATAAATCTTTAAGTTAGTATCAAATCTCATCATGCATTTTTATTTTTATAATAGTATATGACTAAGCTAAGGAAGCCGTATTAGAAGTTATACTAATAAATATATTCAAGGGATCAACTTTTCCTTTCTTCTTTCCACCTAAGCAATAATATGTGAATCTAAAACCAACATCCATTAATCTTCAAACTCCACGCATTAAAAAATTTCCTTCAAAAGAAGATAATAATAGCCAAGAAATTTAGAAGACCAACATGAAAACAGCCTGAGCAAAACAAAAAAAAAACAAATTAAGTGAAAACAACATACACACATAGCTTGCATAGCTTCACGGGTTAAGTGAAAAGTACATGTTCAAATCCACTTCTATGTTCAATTACCTAGAGTTTAATTCCTAATGGTATCATCTTATGATAAACCTTGCTTTTTCAATGATCATTTGATGCTCCAAATAATGTGGAAACACTAGTTAGAATGTTAGAGTGTTAACACAAAGGTTCCTACCACCACGCCACAAAGGGTGCGGCATCAATGAAACTAGTTAACAAATAAATATATATACTAGTAGAGAACCCACGCGATGCGGCGGCGGCGATAATTTGTAATGCGGTAGTCGTTAAAAGTCAGTGTTTTAAAACTCCTGTGATATATTGTATAGTAATTCTATCTTAAAATCGCAACGAGTAACATTCATGATGCACCAATCACTAATAGAGTAATAGTCTAACAGCAGATATGTATGTACATAGTACAATAACAAAATAAAATTTGCAATCATATCCATTTCCATCAAAAAACAATCTTCAATCTGATCCATATTCACAAAATACAGTAACTTATTTTGAAATAAAGTCTAATTTATTTTGAAATCACCACTACTACCATTAATGATGCACAAATCAGTAGTAGGTATCCACAAAAAAAAAAGAAGCCAATATCATTAAGAAATTATATTCTTTCTTACCGAGTAAAGAATCCTTTTCATGTCTAAGGAAAAGACGAACACAATCATGTGGTGCATCTGCATCTTGTACTGAAATGTCAAGAACCTGTGCCACTGGCAGTGGTGTTGTCGTGCTGGTAGAGGGGTACCAATACCACTTTATGGTAGCGCCCCGCCCACCATTTGCGAACAAATTAAGCATAGCCCATTAATGATTTTCCTTTTCACTAGACAACAACTATGAAAAACACATGTTGTTTGACATACTTCGTATTGAATTTTTGAATGGTGCCATTAGTTAACAAATGAAAAGAAAAAAGGTTGTAGGCAACATTTACCATATATTAAAACTCTTTTTAGTTTATTCAACTCACATGTTTTTCTCAACAGAGTATAGTACATACAAAAACAACAGGTCGTTACCTGGTTTTTTAATTAATCAGAAATAGATGGAATTGTGGTACTTCTTAAAAGCAAACAAGGGTAGCCACTATTCTGAATTCTTAGATCGCGTCGATTCCAAGCGATTCTAAATTTTTAATGATGTGATTTCAAAATTCCTTCTAACCTACACAAGAAATGAAATTTTAAGGAATTGGCATCAAGTAAGATGGCAAATTCATAAAAGTAAATCCTGACCTGAAATCCGCAGGGGCTTTGAACGAGATGAAAGATTGTTCAACAAGTATCAAAAGCCCTTCTCAATAGGAAGAAGGGTGGTGGTGGTGGTGCTTAGCCGTTCACTGTGTTGTAGTTGTTCAAAGATTGAGGAAACGATGAGATTTAGGGTTGAGGTTGGGGGATGTGGGAAATCCAAAAATTTCGAATGTTAGATGGAAATCCAAAACATCTTTGGGTTAGAAACTAAAACATAAAATAAATTCTAAAAGTCTATCATGCTAAACATAAACCATTGGTTCTTAGGGCTCTGCGAGTCACTGTGGATCACCTTCTGCCCTCGTTTCAGAAGGGTTGTTTATGATCCGAGCCGAGCCAAGCCGAATCGAGCTTAGCTGCTAAATTAAATGCTTTAATTAAAAAAATATTGGTTTTGTGCCCAACCAAAATCGATTTGATGGGTTGGGGTTTCATCGATGAAACAGTTTTGTTTTGTACACCTCTAGTAAGTAGGGTTGTTTATGATCTGAGCCGAGCCGAATCGAGCTTAGCTGCTCGTTTACAACCGGGCGAGCAATTTTTGAGTGTGAATTTTTTCGAGCGAGCAATGAGCTGAGAGTAATTTGGACAAATCATAAAATTGAGATGTACCCTTCAATGTTTTCGTTTTCGGGTGACAACTAAGGTTGAACTGTCCGATGATGACACTAATATTGAGGTCCGAGTGTCCATTGATGAGACTTTGTTTGAGGCCGATGAAGCGATGAACATACTGGAGAGAACAATTGGCGCATTCTGGCATAGAGTGATATCAAGCGACATACGACTAATAACATAAAGAAGTCAAAGCTGTTAATTCACGACTTAGGGTTTTACTATTAAACTTAGTGTTAATTTTTTATTAGATTAAGCGGGCTAGTTATATTTTATTTGCATATATTGGGCCAAATGGTATGTATAAAGCAATAAATATTACTGTTATTTGTGTGTAGACATATAATTATACATATAATAAATAAATAGTTTACTCGAGCCGAACCGAGCCGAGTGGACTTTTGCTCATGCTTGGTTCGTTTACAAACCGAACCAAGCCGATCGGCTCATTTACACCCGAGCGAATGATCGAGGGAGCATTTTTCGAACATTTTCCGAGCGAGGGGCGAGAGAATCATACTATATCATAATGTATAATAACAAATCAGATGCTTCCATTTCATTTTTATTTTTATTTTTTTCATTCAAATATAATACCATTATATATTCACCCCCTTTCACCACCATTACACCCCTTGCCCATTTTAAGCACCTTTCACCCAGCAAGTGGTCCCACATTGCCAGGTGTCAAAAAATGTCCTGTTCACCCACAAAATTTCACCACTATTACACATGATCTAAGGGTTATTTTATAACGTAATGGGAAATGATACATAATACATGTATTAACACATCACGTTAGGCACTAGTCATAGTGATTTTTAATCAATCATCTTGGCCTTGAATTTGATTATGACATATTGAATCTTTATACTAAGTTGTAACGAGAAATAATAAAAAATAATTAATAGATCATACCGGGCCTTATTAAGAATTTTACTGTAGTTTTTTATGATCTACATTTTCGTCATACATATACTATCTATCAATTATTTTTTTTTTGAACGGCAAATTTCTACTCCTTGTGGGACTTGAACCCATGACCTCCCCTTAGGTGTTCCTAGAAGCTTTGCTTCTACCATTGGGCCACCAACCCCAATGGCACTATCTATCAATTATTAAGTTAGGTAACTATTCTTAATCCTATATATTAATAAAAAAAAGAAGTAACAATTTCCCTCGAAATAACAATTTCCCTCGAAACTAGTATATCCCGCCTAACTTCCCTCCAATTACCATTTCCCTCCTAAATATCTTAAATTTGATTTTTCACCCACTTCCCCCCCTAAAAATTAGAATTTCAACATCACGAGAGTGGAAGTGTTGAAAAAATAAGTTTGTTGCGGTAGTTAATTTTCATAAAAATATTGAATTTCTCAACCTAAGAACTTTTTTATTGTGAAAGTTTATGGACAAATAAGTAATTATGTTATGATACAATACCATTTACATTCAGATACAACTTTTTAAGTCAATCTTTGTATTTAACTTTTAAAATGCAACCCTTATGGGAGAAGTTGCAAATTTTAATATGATTTGCAACCTTTTTAGGAAGAAGGTTGCCAATTCAATATAATTTTGCAACTTTTTATAAAAAAAGTTGCATTAGATCTTCTAATGCAACCTTTATGCTCAACAAAGTGACATTAAAGTCTAATGCAACTCATTTAAAAAAGTTGCTTTTAAAAAGTTGCATTAGACCTATTTTCTAGTAGTGTAACTATATAATTAAGTACAATATTTTATAATTTACTTTCAATGAAGCGATAACACAACCCTGTTTTAAGGGCTACGTGTCTTACAAGATCCCGAATCAAAATCGTTCACCTTTATAGTTTGTTAATTGTTGCAGTCAAGGAGTACGGACGAAGACTTATTAATGAAGAATCGAGTCACGGATACTCCAAAAATGCACGTTGAAGTTCCTACTTGAGGTGCGGCTTGAATCAAGTTCGATATGTATAGATTGTAATTTGTATGTTATTTTTATTTAGTTTAGTAAACGGTATTGCACTAGCCATTTCCCACGAATAACGAGAGCATATTTATTATATTTTGTTACTCTATCAATAAAAAGTGGAGTCAGTCTGTAGCATTCACAATAGAATCATCATCCCCCATTCACTCACAACCAATGACAACCACATATTACACTAAACCCCATTAAATTTTCTCTCTCCTCCACTCACAACCACTTTCAACAAATATTAAAAAATAACTACAGTTCTCCAGTTTTCCCTAAAAGATTCCCAAAGAACCCAATATTTACCAACACACTGTAGATTCCCCATTTTCTTCACTCACAATAGCTTCCAAACCCCAAAATTTTTTAGGGTTTTGTCACCCAAAATTTTAGGGTGACTACTGTGAATGCTCTTAATCATTAATCAACCACCTCAATTCTTAAACATATTTAAAGAATCAAGCAAGAATAATGGTTGATGGACGGCAGCTTGATCCCATGACGCCAAAACACAATTTGTGAAGATCAAAGTCGAAATCAGTCGTAATTTCTCAAACATTTTTGAAGAATTGAGTTTACAAAAGAATCATGGTTGATGGGTGGCTTAGTCGTAGATTGATCGTGTGGCGTCAGAACACAATTTGTCAAGATCAAAGTCGAACTCAGGTATAGATTCTTGAAGACATTTGTAGAATCGAGTTAATATAGAAGAATCATGGTTGATGGATAGACGACTTAGGGGCTGTTTGGTTGATTAAGTGCTGAATCATTAAGATGATCTGAATGGTTAAAAGGCTCTGAATGGTTAAGAGCTGAATCATTCAGCATTCCTTATTACCTTAATGGTTCAGCACTTAATCATTCCATTCAGATGCTGAAACAAACAGTCTGAATGCTGAATGATTCAGAGCTGAATAATTAAGAGACTGATTAAGAGGCTACCAAAAGTAAATAACTAATATTTTAAAATAAAAATTAGTATAAAACGTTGTGGTTACACGCTACAGAAGGTTAATTCTCACCTTTTATTTACACTCTGTTCCAGAGTTTCATTAAAGGATGGAAGAGAAAGGATCTCCCTCCTCTTCCTTTCTCTCCAATTCCTTCCAAATTGGAAAGATTGAAAATCACCCTAAAAACCTCTTTATTATCCCTCCTATTCTCTCCCTTTCCCTCCTATAAAAAACTCTGGAACGCATTTTTTTCCCCATTTCCTTCCCAATCCTTTCTCTTCCCCCTTTTAATGAAACTCTGGAACAGAGTGTTAGAGCATCTCCAATGCCCTCTCACCGGACGGTCCGGTGGACAAATGTAAATTTTTTTGCATATATAATAAAAGATAATATTAACTTCATCAACTTGATCTCCTAATATTTCTCCTGTAGCTTCTGTATAGTCAAATGTTGTTTCATTTTTGTTATTCTCTTTCCTGCTTTCATGTACTTCAGTTGTTGACTTTCCTATTTTTATGTATTGTACTCATCTATATAATAGAAAGTAATCTCTCTGAATTATCAAGAGAGAATTCTTTGATCACATGGTATCAGCCTACCTTTGATCCTCTCCTGTCTTCTTCCTTCGATCCGTTCCTGTTTTTTTTTTCTCTTTTTCATTATGTCAACACCCACCTCTTCTTCCATCTCCTCTCCCGAAACTCCCCTCCCCATGGCAACTATTCTTCACATGCTTCCCATTAAACTTTCCTCAACCAACTACCTTTACTGGCTCAACCAACTCACCCCTCTTCTTGCAAACCAAAAGCTTCTTGGCTATGTTGATGGCTCAATCCCTCAACCACCGACCACAATTCTTGTTGACTCAAAACCACAACCCAACCCTGCTTATACAGAATGGTTTCTTCGTGACCAACAAACCATTTTGATTCTTAATTCTTCCTTAACTGAGGAAGCCGTGGCTGAGATTTTAGGTCTCTCCACATCTCGTCAGATCTGGACCGCTCTTGAGGCGGCTTACAGCAATGCTTCGTTGGAACGAATGCATCTTTTGCGCGATTCTCTTCGCCAATTAACTCGGGGTTCTTCTCCCGTTGCTGAATTTGGTCGCAAATTCAAAGCTGTTTGCGACCAGCTTTCTGCCATTGGCCATCCGGTTAGTGACACGGACAAGACACATTGGTTCCTATGTGGTCTCGGGCCTACGTTTGAGAGTTGGTCCACGGCCATTCGTACCTCTCGGGACTCTCTTTCTTTTCGAGATCTTCTCACAAAGGCTGAGAGTCAGGAACAATTTCTCAACACCCTCCATCCTCCTACTCCATCACCAGTTGCGTTTGCTGCTCATCAGCACCCTTCGCGCAATCGGACTCCCTCTTCCAGCAAATCTGTAAATGGGTCAGCAAATCGGTCCAACAGCAACTCCTTTGGCTCTGCGAATGGGTCAGCCCCTCGGTACACCAACACCTCTTCTGCTGGGTCTGCCAATGGGTCGCGCAGACCACCACACTGCCAGCTATGCCGTACCAATGGTCACTACGCCAACAAGTGCCCAAAGCTTTCGACTTTTGTTGCAGCCGCTTCCGATAATGAAGGCCTTGCACGTGCCTTTCATGCTCAGTGTCACGTCTCTAGTGAAGGTCCGGACTGGACTGCCGATACCGGGGCTGACCTTCACATGACCGACGACACCGGTAAGCTTCATTCCTTTAAACCCTATACTGGTTCCTCCTCTGTCATTTTTGGTAATGGGCTTTCTCTTCCAATCACTCATCAGGGACATGTTTCAATAAATAAAAATGTGTCTCTAAATGATGTCTTGGTGGTCCCTTCTATCACCAAGAATTTACTTTCAATTAGCAAGTTGACCAAGGATTATCCTCTTGATGTCCTTTTCTCAGACTCTTTTTTTATTATTCAGGACCGGAAAACAAGCCAGCCACTTGCTCAGGGTCGGTGTGAAAACGGTCTTTATGTGCTTCGGAATAAATCCTTCGCTTTTGTTGCTTCCGTTTCTTCGAATAAAGCCTCATTTGAATTATGGCATAATCGTTTGGGGCATGTTGCTCATGATGTTATTTCTATTTTAAATAATAATGGTTGTTTATCATTTACTTCTATTTTACCAAAACCAAATGTGTGTTCACCTTGTCAACTTGCTAAGGCTCACAAATTACCATTTGATTCAAATGACAAACGTGCGTCTCACCCTCTTGATCTCGTTCATTGCGACTTATGGGGACCATCACCTATCACGACTAAAGATGGGTACAAATATTACGTTGTGTTTGTAGATGATCATTCACGTTTTTCGTGGTTATATCCACTTAAAACCAAAACTGAATTTTACTCTACATTGCAAACTTTTTTGCGTCTCGTACAAACACAATTCTCCTGAAAAGTCAAAGTTTTTCAAAGTGACGGTGGTACGGAGTTTGTAAATCAATATGTACGCAAGATATTTGATGACAATGGCACGTTTCATCGCTTTTCTTGCCCGTACACCGCTCCACAAAATGGACGAGCCGAACGGAAACATCGTCATATCGTTGAAACGGGTTTAGCCATGCTTTTTCATGCTCGCATTCCCGCTACTCATTGGGTTGATGCGTTTAGTACCGCCACATACATCATTAATCGTTTACCAACCAAAGTGTTAAACAATAAATCTCCATTTGAAATCCTTTTTTCAATTAAACCCGTTTACACAAACTTTCGAGTTTTTGGGTGTTGTGTTTATCCTTATCTACGCGACTATGCACCTCATAAATTAGCACCCCGTAGTATTCCTTGTATTTTCATGGGGTATGCCCCACAATACAAAGGCTACAAGTGTCTTGATCCGATATCGTCGCGTATGTACATCACCCGTCATGCTCGGTTCGACGAGTCGTTCTTCCCGTTCAACAGTACCTCATCCCACACAAATATTGCAGACCTATTTCTCTCAACCTTTCATGAACCCACCACCTTTCCTCACCCCACCCCACCCCACCATCAAATACTACAACTTCCCTTCCCAAAGTCAAACCTCCACCCACTGTTACCCCATGCTCTTTGTGTAAACATGACAAAATTCCATCACCCACTGTTGAACACCATGAAGACACTTCTTTATCACCTATTGATCAGCCATCATACCCTGCTGACCACCCTTCACCCGCTGCTGCAGAGGCACTCTCACCCGCTGCTGCAGCCGCCTCTTTACCTGCTGCTGCAGAAGCACCCTCACCCGCTACTGCAGCCGCTTCCTCACCTGCTGCAGCCGCATCTTCGGCTGCTCCTGCTCCGTCTGCTGTCGCATCTGCTGCTGACTCGTCTGCCGCCCCGTCTCACCATATGCTCACTCGCTCCAAAGCGGGTATCTTTAAACCAAATTCAAAGCATTCTTCCTACCTCACTCAAGCCATGCATTCTTGTCTCCATGCTGCCCTTTTAACAGCTACTGATCCAAAAGGTTACAAGAGTGCTTCCAAACATGCCCATTGGATTGATGCCATGAACTTGGAACTTCAGGCTCTTCACAAAAATAAAACCTGGTCGCTTGTTCCTCGCCCTCCTTCCACCAATGTAGTCGGTTCAAAATGGGTTTACCGCACCAAATACCATTCCGATGGTTCGTTAGACCGTCACAAAGCCCGTCTTGTGGCTCAAGGCTTCACGCAAATCCCGGGCCTTGATTTCACTCACACTTTCAGCCCCGTTGTGAAGGCCTCGACCATTCGCATCGTCCTTTCCCTAGCTGTCATTAACGGCTGGCCCCTTCGCCAACTCGATGTGAATAATGCCTTCCTAAACGGATCTCTTTCCGAAACCGTCTACATGGAGCAACCTCCGGGCTTCATTAATCCACAGTTTCCAACACACGTTTGTAAACTACACAAGGCTCTTTATGGCCTCAAGCAAGCCCCTCGGGCTTGGTTTCATCGGCTCAGTTCCTTTTTGTTGTCTTTCGGCTTCTCATGTAGCCGTGCCGATCCGTCCCTTTTTGTCTTTCGTCAAGAAAACTCTATCATGTACCTACTCGTTTACGTAGACGATCTCATTCTCACCGGAAACAACTCCTCACTTCTGTCTGCGTTTACCAGCCGTCTTCATCAGGAATTTGCAATCAAGGACCTTGGCTCTTTAAACTACTTTCTAGGCCTTGAGGTTGTTTATTCCGACTCGTCCCTTTTTCTTACGCAAACTAAGTATGCAAACGATCTCATCACCCGTGCTGGTTTGTGTAATGCTAAGCCTGCTCATACCCCTTTATCGACATCCGACATGTTCACTTCTGACGGTACTCCGTACTCTGATCCCACCTTTTATCGATCCATTGTTGGAGCTCTACAATATTTAACCATCACTCGACCCGACCTAGCTTATGCCGTCAATCAAGCGTGTCAACATCTTCATGCCCCGACAGAAAAACATTTTCAATTAGTTAAACGTATTCTTCGATATGTTAAAGGAACTATAACTCATGGCCTTGTGTTCACTAAACCGAAGTCATCAGATCTTTTGGGCTACTCGGATGCGGATTGGGCTCGATGCATTGAGACTCGTAGGTCCACATATGGTTATTCAATTTTTCTCGGTGGTAACTTAGTCTCTTGGAGTGCAAAGAAACAACCTACGGTTTCCCGGTCTAGTTGTGAGTCGGAGTATAGGGCTATGGCTAATGCAGCGGCTGAGATTGTTTGGGTAACTCATCTCTTGAAGGAACTTCATGCGCTTCCTCCATCACGTCCAACTCTTTTGTGTGACAACCGCAGTGCTTTATTTATGAGTCAAAATCCGGTATCTCACAAACGAGCTAAACACATTGACTTAGATTATCATTTTGTTCGTGAATTAGTTATGTCAGGGAGATTGCACACTCGTTTTGTTCCTACCAAGCTTCAACTTGCGGACATTTTCACTAAGAGCTTGCCACGCCCTCAGTTTGAGCACTTTCGGGATTTACTTCGGGTTTGTCCGCCGCCGTTTCGCTTGCAGGGGGATAAAAGATAATATTAACTTCATCAACTTGATCTCCTAATATTTCTCCGGTAGCTTCTGTATAGTCAAATGTTGCTTCATTTTTGTTATTCTCTTTCCTGCTTTCATGTACTTCAGTTGTTGACTTTCCTATTTTTATGTATTGTACTCATCTATATAATAGAAAGTAATCTCTCTGAATTATCAAGAGAGAATTCTTTGATCACATATAATGTTTTCTGTATCCACCTTTTTAATAATTTGTATTTTCACATGTGGAAATCGATAAAATGTTCGAAATTTATGTTTTTGGGTCATTATTTTACAACATATGCAAGAAATTTGACGGACTTTTGATGTCACCCAAAAGTATACATGTTTTTATAAGCAACATCCTTGCATTTTACTTGTCTCATATTTGCAATGTTTTAAAAACTGGTTTTTCAACTACACCGGATTGGACTCAGAAATGATTCAACTAGTTGAACCGAATTGTATCGGACTGTTCAACCGGATTAAATAGCTAAACCTATAATACTATAAAATACAACTCAAATTCAAAAAGTAACTCAATAGTACATGATTTCATAAAATAAATAAATCAAAAGTGAATCCATGGTAAAAAAAAAAAATAATCCAAAAGTACCAAATTTTTCACCAAAGTTTTTTTATATGAAATGGTATACTAAGTTTATGCCAATGGAGTGTTGAATGCATCAAGTCTATGATTGCTTAAAAGATAAAATTCATAATATGATAATCATCGCCATCCTCGCGAAAGTAAGATCATTTTCGTTTTCTACAATCTTTGATAAGAAGTTTTAGTTACCAATAATCAAAATATACTAAAATTACATAAGATAAGCAACACATATAACAAATAACTTTGTGGCTAAGAAATCGGTTCATGCTCTTTCTCACCGCACATGTTATTTATATCATCATTATGGGCCGACAATGTCCAAATTTTAACTTTGTGCCGGTATAACGGTATAAGCCCGGTATACTGGAATTTACCGGCGGTTCAAATCCTTTACCGTTTTCCTAAAATGCCAGAGTAGTACGTGCCGGTCAAGACGCCAATAAGCGGTATAACCAGTTCAACCAGCCGGTATATACCAGTTTTTAAAAAGATTGCATATTTGTTTTGGAGTTGATAAAAGGATCGAGAAATATAGTTTAAATGACAAAAATCAAAGGAGGAAGATGAACTACATCACATGGCTATGTGCCCTCCTCACATTGGCATAGTCATCAGTCATGTGATCCTAAGACACGTTATGGTCGAGACAAAAAATGCGTGAATTTCGATCACATTCAATCTAGTTGACCTTTCAAGACATGGATACAGTGGTGGACCGTTGATTATTTTTACTATATCACTCTTTAGAAATGTTTACTAAATCAGTGTCACTCTCCGTTAAAAAAAAAAAAAAAAAAAAATCAGTGTCACTCAACTGTCGAATACGTGAATACCAAGTATCAGAGATACTGTATAACACATAAGTAAACGCACTCGACTAACTTTGATCATTATTACAAAATACCCCCTTAACTATCAACAATTAACTATGAAGTCCCTATCCTATTTATCACACATGTGGGTCCACCAGCAGACAGTTATAAGAGAAACATGGCAAAATAAGCAACTCGAATCAATACCATAAACAATTTAAAAAAATTAAAACCGCTCATCTATCAAACTATAATCTTAGGTACACCATCGCATAGCTATTGATCAACATGGTGTAAACGTACCCGAAACCATAGTCGAAACAAAATCAGGTATATCATATCAACCAAGAATGCGGTCTAAACCATACAAGTTTCGGAACACCTCAAAATCTAGGTCAAGATACACCATACTTTACCATCTTTCCATGAGCAGCTCTGTACAATCTTAATGAAACAGCAATTTGCTTGCAGGGTTAAAAGAGGGGATGGGGAGCCGATTGTCCTTGATCGCACAAAGGACCCGCCACTAGCACGACCCCTTACAGTTGCCACATTTCCAGCCCGTCTCGGGTTCCCAAGACGAGTCTTCTTCCCATGGTGAGCAATGCTGGTGGAGCCATAGACCACAGGTCTGGCAGAACAGGTCTGGGCATGGGTCGGTTTGTGAACAGACCTTACAAGGCACCATGTCGAGCCCAGTTTCTACAGAAAACATGGGTTCTTGTTCATCGAAAGTTATGCCCATTTGGTACTGTTCTGGATTACAATCGACTGTTGCGGGTCCGGTCACTTGTGGGTCCCCCACTTTGTCAGCTTCATCAGATGCAAGCAACTCGTTGAACGAGAAATATGTTTGTGGCTCAAATTCCATGTCTTCATAGTTTAAAACCCCATAGTCAAACATCATATCATCGGCAACCTCGTTTGTGGAAACATCCCATTCAACAAAAGGAGTTGATGATTCCTCTTGTGCTGGGTCTGGGTTCGGATTGTTGATTCCCGAGTAAGTGTTGGGAAATTCAAAGGAAACATTGGAATCTTTTTCCGGTTTTATATGTCTCCTGACAGTAGCTTCTTAGGCCCGGGTCCAAAATCCACATCAGGTTTGTCATCGTTGACTTGGTCAATCGTTGGATAAGAATAATAAGGGTTTTCTTCTTGAACATTTACGACCTCCTCCTCATAGTCAAACGCCGGAGCGAAATCAAGTTCCCAGTCCAGTTCTTCATCATAGGTATCAGAGATGAATTCGGAATCAGAATCAGATCCTAGATTTTTCTGCCTTTGACAATTCGCCAAAGCTTCCCTTTTCGCCCCCGATTTCTGGTGGGCATCGGGATCCGCATAAGGACAAGCGGGTATCTTTATCCTTCGACACCTACAGCATTTGAATCCGAACAAATCCACAATTTTTGACTCTTGTAACTCTACCGCTTCAGCATGAAACCAGTCTGCATATGCATATAAATATCATTAAATCTATTAAATTAATCTGTTATAAATGCAAGATCAATCAATGATTGAGAGACTTACTGTTGCATTTCTCACACAGAATATATGTCAAATCAGAGTTATACGGTTTTGCACAGAGCTGACACCTAGGTGCCAGTCGGTGCCCATTGGGATTGCCCTTCAAAAGTATGTTATTTGTCCGGAATTCAGTTCCCGTGTCATTTGGGTTCTTTTTCTTCCAAATCAACCCCAAACATAACCTTTTGCTTTTGCTGTTGGTTTTCTTATTTGAGCTCGCCTTCAAATTATTATCGTTCGGCTTTTGGTCATCAGATTGTAATTGGCGCCTTTTACTGCTTTTCTTTCCACTTCTACTGTTTTGAGGTCGCCTGGATGTAGGATTTGAATATGCTAACGGTTTTTCATGACCGTTTTGTTTTTCCCAGTTTAATTTTAATAACTGTTGCTGAATGTTGACTTTCTTGACCTTGCAAAAGCAAAGGACTAGTAGGAGAATCACCGACAACTTCATTTTTAGATGCGGCTTCTTTTTCAATGTAGCATCGTTTACAGGTAATTACAAACTCAACTCGCGCCACAGTGTGAATATTTGTGCCAACAGCGCACTGCTCATGACAATAACCTGAGATGCAGGAAATATTTCTCTCAATAACGGGATACATACATAGATATGTAGGTTTTGGTAAGAGTATAAAAAGATACTAAACTCCTAAACATCTTACCAAATAATTAAAACCGTAAATATTTATAATAACTAATCTCAGAAATGTATTTGAAAGAAAAGCTAAAAGTTTCAACTTATGCAAAATATAAACTGGCAAAAAAGCTGAGTTGGATAGCGAATTCGGGGTAAAATATATCGTCTTTAGTACGGATTGATCATCAAAAGCATGCCAGTTTATATATAAAAACATTGATATATGTAAAACTTTAAACAAAATGATTTTCGGAGGTTGTTTGCTCTGAAAAATAGGCATGGTATGGTAGACTTCCAATCCGTTTGGGCCATTCATATATTGGCTGCTGTTTATTAGTGACCCATTTGAGATCAAGCACATCTCAGTCCTCAGATCAGCCCATTCTTAAGTAAAAAAATCAAATTGCCACATTTGAAAAACACAAAGATGTGATTTTCACAAAGAAAAATATAGCTAGCTCAGTAACGTACCTTGACATGCACTGCACCTTGCAGCAGTCCTAAAAAACAGAAAACTATGTAAGTTGGTGACCACAAAAACAAAAATTTTAAAGGATACGGCTGATGAAGAAAATACATTACCTGAATGAAACATCAAGTTGACAAAAAGTACAAAAGCACTTCCCCATGTTATTTTTCTTCTGCTCTAGAAAAGAGAATATATTCTTGCCAGAAGCATTTAACTGCCTTTTGTTCAACCTCGATGATTTGCTCACATGCTTAATATCAGAAGTAGGCAACTTTACATCCGCTACTACTGCCACCTCATACTCCTTAATAAGATATAAAGGAATGTGTGTCTCAAGGAACCAGTTTTTGGACCTTCTATCTCCAGTTTCCTCTACCTCCAATACTTTCTTTAGAACACGAGAAGGAAGATGCTTTTGGTTTTCAAAAACAACACCATAACTGATCTTATTTCCCAAAATTTTCTTATCAAAGATGCAAGCATTCCTGAAAGCAGATGCTTCTGCTTCTGGACCTTTTCCATCTTGAGGAGGTTGATCCGGACAAACAAGTTCATTCCACCTCACATGGAGGTCTAAGTACCTAACCTGTTAGAAAAGCAACGATAGTCATTAATAACTACAACCCATTTATCTCAAACGTCTTGAATAAAAAAAAAGTTACCTATAACGATAACAAGTCAAGTGGATCAAATTCTATTTTAATTCATACAACCTCCTCGACTGTTTTGAGTCAAAGAAATGATGAGTCAGAGTGGGTCTCCTGAACCGACCCAATTTGACCAATACGCAAATGACATGTTTCAACCCAACCCCATTTTGACGAGTTGCTAAGAAAGCCCATCTAACCAAATCCGCAAGCAATTTTTAAAGAAATACCTGAAGAGCAAGCTGTGATGCAGTCTTGCTCAAGTCCACTGCAGCTCGCCAGATAAACTGCCTGCTTCTTTTAGGAACTTCAAGACCATCAACATATTGCACACTGCTTATTTTTTCACAACCACCTGATTAAATAAAATTAAAAAAGATAAGTTAAACTCCCTCAAACTATTTTGTTAGTGACAACAATATTACGGTTGACAAAAAAGGTCGCAACATATATATTTAAAGGCAGGTAAATTTAGGTTTTATTTGTTCGGAGATGTTCAAACGAATACAGATGAGCTGAAGGGTAAAAAATTGTCCAATGTGTACAAATTCTTACAACATATAAAATCTTTTATTTAAAAAATTAAACTACTTATTTCATAACGATAGATTAATTATTATCAAAAAAAAAATGGATGACAATTTGATCCATTGCCCAACTTGACCATTTTGCCACCTAAATATATGACCAAGATTAAAATTTACCTTTTCGAGCAGCATGCTTAATCATCATTTGTGGTAATACCCCTTTCTGGAATATGTGCTTAGAAAGCATACCACCTCGCCACCAAGCAAAATCGGTTGATAAATCGTTTGCATCAGCATCAGAGAGTTCAGGTATTATAGATGTCTTTCTACTACGCCTACCCGTACCACGTTTTTGAGTTGGCCCTGTCACGCTTTTGGCACTTTGACCGGGTTGACTTTCAGAACCTATATCATCAACAAGCCTAGTCCAATCCGTTGAAAAAGCAATGTCGCGGATATTCTTCTCAAACTACATACAACCAATAAGATCGTATCAATTAATACATGTCATGAATGCATAACAATAATAGAAAGCTAGATGTATCTCTTTGCTCTCATTTAACATCTTTTATAAACCTTTGGTTTTCAATTGTTCAAACAACTTTGTTGGGATTTGGATTGTGTATGATTTGCTAAACTGATTTTGCCTTAGGTCCATGAAGAAGGAACTAAAAGTCAAAATAAATAGTGCAAGTGGAGGAATATGGTGAAATGAACAGACTTTTACTATCACAGTTAGGTTTGAGAAACGTGGTTTAACAGGTTTAAGGTCAAACTACGACTAGGTATTTAAGGTTGTTTAAATGCAAGGAAACAAAAATAGTTACGAAGTGCAATTGACAAACTCAACTTCCCAACTAAAGCGGGGAAAATAACCGTGACATTCAGCAATTTCCAACTATCACAGCATTTCAATCTATCTTCCATATTAAATAATATCACATAAGAGAAACAAGTTTAATTATTTAAATTAAAAAGATGTTGCTTATAAGAGAAGGAATCAGAGTAGTCAAAGTCGCAAGCTGCAAAGGGCTCGCATGTCACCTACGGAGTGACACTGACGCAAGGATCAAAATAACCCTCGGCACAAAAGGGCTAACTTATAGCCTTATAGGAAGCATAAAAAAAAAACTAATACCATTTTATATGGAAAGATTAAAGCCAAAATAAAAGATTATATATGAGATAAGAATGTAAGATTATTAAATTAGGGAGGGATTATGCAAAAAGAGTAATGATTGAAGCACAGGTAAAAAGATTAAAAACAGAGCATCAACTGGAAGGAGAAGTAGGTTGTTGCATACGGGTCTTTAGTGTTAAATAATTGAAGACCCAGCTGTTACACCAAAAAAAAACACTGCATGCCTACGCAGGCCCTATGTAGTCAAAGGGCCCTATGTAGTCAAAGGGCCTATGTAGTCAAAGGTGAGCTAGATGTCGCAAGGTCTAAGCACTTCAAATAACATACAAGATGTGGCCGTGAGTCCATGCCTCTAAGTTGATGCCTTATAAAGTGGTAGTTTGCTTCTCTTTTCTTGTCTTATATGCCTCTGAGTAGATGCCTTATAACGTGAGTTTAAGGCTTTCTTTGTTCTTTTGTTCAGATATCGTTTTTTGCTTGTTTAGACTCTTTTTTTTCTAGTTTGGGCCTCATTCGCATGATCAATGTTTCAAGTTGAATTAATGTAGGATACAACTAATTAGATTAAATATAGTTTTAATTAAATGATTTTAAAGGGTTCTTTTAAAGTTCTACATTAGTTGGATGATCGTAGTTGCTAATTATATTAGTTTCTTTCAGTGTTGTAAAAATCGGCCTAGGCGGCTGCCTAGGCGCTAGTCGGTGAACAAGATCGGAATAAGGCCGGTCGGAGATCTAGGCGTTTTGGCCATTAGGCGGACCTAGGCGGTGGTGGTTTTAATTTTTTTTTTAATTTCTAATTATTTCTTAGTATTATATGTATATATCTAAGTATTTCCAAGTATTATGTGTATATATCTTAACATAAATTCAGAAAACTATAGCAATTTCATTTAGTAAGGGACTAAGGGCATTGTAAATAAAACAGATAGAATAAAAAATATAAAATACTCACTTCAAGCAAGTAGGCCTTTATTTCACCCAAAGTCAAAGCTTCCTCAACATGCTTCTGCCATTGCTTTCTATAACTTGAATTTAAAAAAGGCCCAACTGTTAAACCATATAAACTTTCTTCCATGAACATAACATAAGTTGCAATAGAAGCAAGACTGCCCTCCACATTTTTTGACTGGCGCAAAGAAGAAAGTATCTTTGCAGCACCTTTAATGGCATTTGAAGCAGCTGCATTCAACAAACACCCTCTTTTGCTAATAACAGTAGCTTTGCAAGAAAGACACCAGCCACATCTTTCCCTAGAAACTTCTACAAGCCTCTTTTCGTAATTCGGCCAATAAAAACGTTTAGCGGCAAGAGAAAATGCTTTTGCTTGAAGTGAGTAATTAGCAGACATAAGTTTTCTACGGCTGACTGTTGATGGTTGAGTTTGTGTACTTGGCTTTTCTTCTGATGATAAAATAGCTAAACTAGCACCAGCTGATGCAGCAAAATCTCCATTAATGTAGACATTTAAGTATGCCTGTGGTTTAAAAGATGAACCCGTGTAAAACTTAGCTAAATTAGCTTCTGTCTTTAGAGAGGGAAAACTTGACAAGTCATGGACACTGTTAATATCACTTTTATTAGTGGCAGATTCATTCAAAGAGTCTTGACCAAAACCTAATTCTTCACATTTTTCTACACGACATGCAGTCACCACATCCTTTGAGTCATATTCAGCAACAGCGGTAACATTTTCAGCAGTAATAACCACATTTTGTGCATTAATATCACTTTTAATATTGCAATTCCCATTTTCAGTGGCAGATTCATTCAAAGAGCCTTGACCAAAACCAAACTCTTCACATTTTTCTACACGACATGCAGTCACCACATCCTTGTCATATTCAGCAACAGCAGTAACATTTTCAGCAGTAATAACCACATCTTGTGCATTAATATCACCTTTATTATTGCAATTCCCATTTTCAGTGGCAGATTCATTCAGAGAGTCTTGACCACAACCTAACTCTTCACATTTTTCTACATGACATGCAGGCACCACATCTTTCGAGTCATATTCAGCAACAGCGGTAACATTTTCAGCAGCAATAACCACATCTTGTGCATTAGTGGTACCGCTTTTATCGTCTATGCCAATGGAGTCGGGGAGAGAAAATACATTTTCAGGAATTTCCCAATATTGCAAAATACTCTTGCATATTTCCAGGTATAAAGCGGTATACTCAGCCGAGCTAGTAAGTGCCAGCAAAACTTTTGGAATATCAACGGGAGAATAGTATTGAATATGTGAGCCTGAACTTGTAGAAGCTTTCATCCTGCATTCATTTATTACATGGCATCATAAAAAACAACATATGAATGAAAAACATATATCAGAAGTTAAAAATTATAGTTTTAAAAAACATACACTAGCAGATGATCACAAGAGCCCAAAAACACTTGCTCATAAGGATCAATGCCGAAAAACTCAGCTCCTCTAAGAGAAGTTGTCTTGGTAACAATTGGCCCGGTTCTATTAATTGTACACTCTGGACAATACCACTCCCCTTCAGGAATAGACAGTTTCATCATTCCTATACATCTGGAATGATATGATGATGGGCATCCATCACAACAGATTAAAGTCCCATCCATGCCACATAGGCGACATTCATCACCATTACCATCTTCATCAACATCATCACCAATGGTAGCTTTCGAAACAGTAGCTCCATCAGGATCTGGGCCAATTTCAGATTCTTCACGATTGTCTATTTCTGTCCTTATTTCTGCAGAATTTGATGCATCATCACACAACAGCTGCAAAATGGCCAGCTTTCTACCTGCAGAGAGAGTATAATAGTCTTTTTCCCAAACGTTGACATAAAATTCTTTCCATTCTGGTCCTTCTGTGTACCGCATAGTCGTTAGATACTGTACTATGAACACTGGCCAAGTTAATGAATCAAGCAAGCTCCAATCCATGATCCTGAACAAAAGAAGAATTTTTCAATATAAATGATGATGCGGAAAACAATAGATATAAGAAATGTGAACCTTTCATTTGGTAACAATTCTTTGGTTATGTTGTAAAGCTTTGTACTGCAGATATCCTTCATACAAAAATGAAAGAACTCGACTTTTAATGTAGATATGTTTACTTAGCTTTTTGCCTTAATATTTTCAACCATTGTTAAAGATTTTCAAGCACTATTGGTATTAGCCGTAAAAAGCAATTTAAATACATAATCAATGTTTAAGATTTTCAAGCACTATTGGTATTAGCCATAAAAAGCAATTTAAATACATAATCAATTAAAAAATGTTATCTCCAGATCATTTTTCTAAACATAAATACATTGTTTTGAGTTTAATTAACCACATGCAACACAGTGCACTAATTAGAGAATAAAAAAAATGGTAAATAAATACCTGAGGCATTTTGATGCAAGCTCAGACCCTTCTGAGGAGAGGGTTTCCACATAACTCTTTAAAGGCCGAATAAGAGCAACATGAATAGCATCCAACAACGTATTATGAACAGAACTATTAAGAGCACCAACAAACTCATCAAGTCCAAATGGACTTAAGAACAAACAAACACTAAACGACCGCAAAAAGCTATATACAGATAGAAGGTGTGCCACGTCCTCTTCAGGGACCCAAAATTTCCAGTAGAAGGTGGCAGCTGTGGCGGTGGAACCCAGGGACGTTCAACCTCCACCACATCAATAGACTGCTCATAATCACTTAAATCGCTGGATGATTCACTGTCCACCTCAGTCTGAACTTCATTAAGGGCAGACCTTTCAACCTTATCCGCATCTTCCAACTCCACACCATCATCATTCTTCATGGTTTCAACCTTATCATCCTCCACTGATTTAACACCATTATCATTCCCAACATTTTTAACCTTATTAGCAGCAGCATCCACTCGAACCGCGTCCTTTCTAGCCTCCTTTTTAGCAAACTTTTTCAATAAATACTGATCTAAAGACTTCTTCCGTTTACGAAAAGCAGCATCCATCTCATCCTCCCCAACAAGAAGCACCTTTGCTTCATGAGTCTCCAAATCTTCGAAATCCTCATCTTCATAAACAACCCTATATAACCCACTATCATACGAAACAATCTTCCCAAGAAACACACCACTTTCAAACTCCTTCTTCACATACCGCCCAACAAACACCACAGACCTCATCGCAAGCACCGTCTTCCTTGCCGGTTTATTCGCTGTTTTATCCTCATCTTCCCCATCCTTCCTCTTCCTTTTCCTCCCCTTACTCTTCCCCGCCGCCGGTTCCATACCCCCACCCCTTAAGTTCAATCCAAAAACACGCTTCCCGTAAACCCTAGCTCCAACGCATCAATCCACAATCCACTCAAAACCTAATGTAACCAACAGTAACACAACGTTTAGAGCTTTTGCATATCTCAACAGCCATATATGATATACACCAAAATCAAATACTATAACCCTAACCAATGCATTTATCAACACAATTCAAACAAACTTTTATTCCGCATAACCAAACATACATACGACTGTAAACATCAACAAAATCAACGCAACGCTTCCCGTAGACCCTATGTCCAACACATCAATCCACAATCCAATCAAACCCTAATTTAACCAACAATAACGCAACTTTTATAACTTTTTCATACCTCAACTACAACATAACAATGCATAAACCAAACTTTTGCTTCCGCGTAATTAAACATACGGCCGTAAACATCGACAAAATCAATGCAAAGATTTCTATAAACCCTAACTCCAACACATCAATCCACAATCCAATCAAACCCTAATTTAACCAACAATGACACAGTTTTCACAGATCTCAACAACAATAACATATCAAAACAACAAAATCGAATAATATTTAACAAACATAACCCTAACCGACGCATAAATCGACACGAATCATACAAACGTTTGCTAATGGATAATCAAACCTACGGCGGTTAATATTAACGGAATCGATGAAGGATAAACCGTACCTCGTCAGGGAACGTTAGCCGCCGTTAAGAGACTCCGTTAGGGTTTCGTGTGCTTCGAAGATGATGAATATTATATGTGTGTGTGTGCGTGTGTTATCTGCTCTGGTTTGTACCAAGATAGATTATAGCCCTAGAGGGAAAATGAATAATATTAATAAAAATAATACCTGCTGTCGAATATTATTATTTGGGTTTTTGAGTGCACACTCTTCTATATATTTATGGTAGTTTGTGGTTTGACTCGTTCGACTCGGTTAACTCGTGACTCGGGGCTCCGAGTCAGATTTTTTTGTTATTAATTGAAGGTGGAAATTATAAGATTTTGTTTTTAGGTTGCCTTTATATCTTTGATAAAAACAAATTCATTTTTAGTTGTTATTGTGATCTATTAAGAGGGTGTTTGGGATTGAGTTTAGAATGCAAAACTGCTTTTGATCAGAAGTGATTATTTGCTTATGAATTTTTGAAAATAAGTTTTAAAAAAATTGTTTGGATTAGCTTTTTGGATGAGAAATATTAAAAAGTCAATAGATTGTTTTTTTAAGTGTTTCGCTTAACTTATTGTGAATATTGGTTGTATGGGTGGTAGATTTTAATTTTTTTTTCAAAAGCCAAAAGCTATGATTTCTAAATTATCAAAAGTAGTTTTTTTACCCTCAATAGCCAAAAGTCAAATCAAAAGTGTTTTTGTGTTACATAAACAACTTATTAACTTATTGGCATAAGTCAATAAGTAGTTTTGAAACTCAATCCAAACACCCTCTAAAAGTGTAAGACTAGGAAACAAATATTTAAAAATAAAATTAGATTTTTTCTCTCATGTTTCCTTCCATAAATTTTAAAATGTTAATATCTTTTATATACGAGATTTTTTAAAGAAAAAAAAAAAAGAAAAAAAGTTACACCAAATAAACGAGCGTTGTATTTTATTTTCAAC
>JAUTDX010000093.1:0-28876 GCA_030844895.1 Ambrosia x helenae
GAGATGTGTGGATGCGGATAACGCAAATTATCTAATCATGGAAATATATGAAAGGAATTTGTGGACTTCATGCAGGACCGCGTACGATTGCGGCCAAAAATCATGAACGCAGGATACTACTGGCCAGGTATGCACCTTGATGATCTGAAGTTCATACGCCGTTCTGATTCATGCTTAGCGCTACGCACCAAATACCATGCGTCCTAAAAACGACTTGATCCCTGTCACCTTTGCTGGGCCATTTCAAAAATCGGCAATAGACATTGTCGGCCTATTCCCCATGACAACCGTAAAAGAAAATTCTTAATTATGGCAATCGACTACTTCATAAAGTGGGCTGAAGCAAAAGCATTAGTGGAGATCACGGCAAGGCATGAGAAAAAATTCATCTGGGAATTCATCAAATGCCGCCTCGGCCTCCCACTCAACATCGTGACTGACAATAGCACAAAATTTGCAGATAAAGGGTTGTTAAAGTGGTACGAGGATCTGCACATCCAACGATCTTCACATCAGTAGTCATCCGCAAGGTAATGGCCAAGTTGAGAGAGCAAACCGAAGCTTGGTTGAAGACATCAAGACAAGGCTAGGAACCAAAGGTCGCGTATGGGCTGAGGAACTACCAAACGGACTATGGGCACATCGCACCCTAACAAAAACAAGCAACGGGGAAACCCCATTCAACCTAACTTATGGTTTTGAAGCCATGATACCATCCAAAATTGGTATTTGGTCTGCAAGAGTTCTCGTCACACACAAGATAGACAATGAGGCTAAGCTGCGCCTTGACCTCGTGGAGGAGCACATAGAGATGGCCGCAATCAAAGAAGCCAACTACAAAAAACTGCTTAAAATTACTACAAAGTCAAACTCAATGTTTTCAAAGAGGTGAGATTTTGTGTTCAGAAGCAACAAAGCAAGCACTGCGCTCCAAAAAGAAAATTAATCCCTAATTGGGAAGGGCCTTACCGCGTAGCGGAGGTCCTGAAAAAAGGAGCTTATAATTAGAGACCTTGGAAAAAAGCCTGTGTCGCGCACCTGAAACGCAACGCAACTCAGGAAATGTTATATGTAAAATTCTCTTATCTTGTAAACAAAGGCAGTTGCGCCAAAGAAATTATGAATGAAGCCTTTTTCCTTTTTAAATGATTGTGTTCATTTTATTGTTTTGAATTGACTTAAGGCAATTGGTAGTTAAACTTGTTGCATATCAAAATGCGACATATAGTAAACCCCTGTATAGTGAAATAAAACAAAAATAAATTTAAAAGGTTATGTAGTAAAACACAATGAAAATTAACATAAACCAAGTTGTGTAGTAAATACAACAAAAATAATAAACCTAGTTGTGTACAAACACACATCAAAAATAAACGGCTAAGGCAAATGTTCAAGCATTAGACTTAGCTACATAAGGGTCTTTGCACCTGCGCTTTAATTCGTGCGTGCACATTTGGCCTCATAAATTCCTAGCGCAACAAAGTGCTAAAAAACTACGGTAAACGTTCAAGGGGTATACACAAACGATTGCAAGTCCTAAACTACGTGTTAAAGTTGATACTTTAAAAAAGGTGGCGCGACAAATTCACAAACCAAAATAAACTAAGACTGGCAATCACAAACAAAAAGCACAAATATTTCATTAAGCAACCACGAAAAGGGTGCAAGTGTTTACAACTAATGGAAAAGAAAATTACAAGGGCAAGTACAAATCTAAACCTGTACATCCTTGCCTTGACGGAGACTCATCCCAATCTTCAGTGGACCTAGAGAGGTCAAGTTTCACACTGGCCTCCGCCTCGTCCTCACCATCACCGCCTCATTCAACATCCGCAGAGGGCCTCACAGCCTCCTTCAGCTTGCGCAAGTCGCTAGCATATGGGTAGCCAACCCTGAATAAGGATTGCTGCTATGAAGTCAACCAGGTGAGTTCTAAATCATCATTGTTATGCAGGCAAAGTCCTCGAGTGCCTTCCCATCTTGTGGATGCTAGAATCCCTCCATAAGATCCCTCCCCCCACCCTGTGCCCCATCAGCTTGGATGCCATAGTTAGTGCATCCGAAGCCTTGCAGTAAGGTCGCCATCTTTCGCAAAATGGGCAACCAACAACACAGAATACACGATAAGTAACAGTTGTTGGAGAAAAACAAAATAAAGCAAGCAGAAGAAGAAGAAGAAGATTTACCTTAGGGATACAATCTGTGAAGAGCCCGTTGCGGTCTTTTCGTAGTAGTTTGATCTCATCAGATAAATCACCAACTTTGTCTTGAAGAGCATCGCGCTCATCCACAGTAGCTGCATTGGTAACTTCAAGCTCTACAACCCTCTTGTGCGCTCTGTCAACTCAAGCTCCTTAGCTTTTAATCCTTCGTTGGCAGAGGCCCAACTCAACATCCCGAGCCTCTATAACCTCACTGAGGCGACGTCTCGTGCACATCCTTGTTTAATCCAAATTTTAGTTTCTACTCACAGGCTATCCTCCACTCAGCCTCACGCCCAGCCAAATGCTTCTCTGCCTTCTCCTCGCGAGCAATGGCAGCCGCCCACTTCGCCTCACACAACGCCCGACCCTGCTCCTCGCCCTCCTTCTCAAATGCAATCTTTTCATCCTCAAACAATTGCCTATTTTCCAACAAAGTGCCCCAATCTCGGACAATCTCCAAGGTGGTCGAAAGGAAGTTGGTCAAGGCAAAAACATTCTCGTCAATCGGCTCTAGGCGATCCCGCGTACGTTGGAAAACGTGCTCTGCGTCGAGATCATGTTCAACAAGAATCCGCGGCAAGCATCCAAGTTATTAAACCGACTGCCTTCGTCATCCTCCAATCAGGCACAAAAGCCTTCTTGGCATTGCACGAATGATAGATTTTGGGTATGGAATGCCACCATCCTGATCCATATGACCTGCGGCGGGACAAACTTTTCAAATGCAATTGTCTTCCCCTCATCCGGGCGAGGACCTCGTTCTCCTTCTCTTTCTCCTTAACAACGTCCTTCTCCTTCTCATACTCCACAGTCTCCTTGACCCCCTCTTTAGAATTTTGCGTATAAGTTTGAACAGTACTATAAGGAGGGGGCTGAGGCACTTGGAACGAAGGCTCAGTGGGCACAACCATCTTGGTGGCTTCATAATCAGTGCGAGGGGCATGGTATTCTTCAACACTATTTTTGTTGCCTCACCACCTTCGAACCACTACTCCCACCACTTCCGCCACTAGGAGAAGTCATACCCAGCTCCGCTGTAAAAAAAACAAAAACAAACACAAGGTAAGATGAGGTAAACAAACATTAAAGGTTTAAACGCCTGAGGACGAGCAAACGTACCATACATCTCCTCCTCAACATTGCTAAAGGTAGCCTCTAAACGCACCTTTTTATGCGCAGGGGACTTAACTCCCTTTGCAGTCGAAGCATCAGCGATCTTCGCTTAGACAACAACATCTTCACCATCTCCTCTTCAACGTTAATCAGCTTCGCCTTCTGAGTAAGGTCCGGAATGTGCGTAGACTTGGTAAGAGGCGGGTCCGCTCCCTTGGAACCCTCAGCATCACACTCATCAACAGATTGGTTAAATCAATAAAAGTGGGGGATCTTACACAAATACATTTGTGAGTTCAACAGAGCCACGTTCAATGGGTATAAAATTCCCCCCCACCAAAATCATCATAACCAGCTAAACTATCATCACCCCCAGCACCAGCAACCTGTGTAAATTCAAGTCGGCGCGAAGACCTATTGAAACACCCAATGTCCTCCTCTGTCTCCTCATCAGAATCAATCTCATAATAGGTTGGTTGCGGAGAACTACGGCTACCACCTGCGGGTGAAAGATGTTCAGACGATGAAAACTCAACACTATTTGAAGTTTCGTCACTTGACAAAACAACAAATTCATTCCCCGCAGGCGTGTAAGCACTAATAGGGGCATGCTATAGAAGAGCCAAAGCAAGCGCACCTGTCTCGGAGGTGAGTGTAGGCGCAGATGGCATCTGCTAGGACACTCGAGCACAGCTTAGGCCTCGGATATTGTTCCGCAATCCAGTCTAACACGAAAACTTCACCAACGTGGAGGTCGCAGAAGTCCCACTCCTGCTCCCTAGGCAACAACACGGAATATACATTCTCCACATTTGTTCAAGAAAGATTCAATCAAGAACAAAGTTCAAACGAAAGGAAGTCAAATAAAGCACAAAACAAGGGCGCAGGAAATGCCTCTTCCAATGGAAGTTAAGACAAGATTCTTGCCACCCGGTCATACTTCCTACTCATCCCAATAGACACAAGTGCAATCTCGTCAATGTTGCAGAGAACAACCGAAGCAGCGGTAAGAGTCTTTATATCAATCAAAATCCTCATAGTCAATAACCCACTTATCTAGGATCTTCAATTCAATCTCATCTTCAGTGGGAATACACCCTCTGCGACCCAAAAGAACTTTAGTTTCCAGTCCCGAAAACTTTGATACCCGCTAATGACTGCGCTTTAGGGCCATGGCGCTGGCGGAAGGAGTAATAACTCTCGCACTTGTCAAATGTAAAAAAACAATAAACATATCCATATGGGGCTCCAACCCCTGCGCCTTATAACCGAACTCGAAAAAAACCAGACGAGCCATCCCCCTAAGATGCTGTTGATTTATGTGAAGCTGGTAGTATTCCAAAGCAGAAGCGAGAAAATTGGTGATAGGAACCCTAAAATTACAAAGGGTAAAGTACACGGCATACAACCCAAATTTACCAGCGGAGGTTTGGTAGTTCCGGACCTTGGTCCGGGAAGCTCCGGCTCAAACTCCATGGAATCCCATACTCTAGACACATATCTTCACGCTCTCCATGTTTCCACTTTGTCGCCACCTTTGCAAGGGGAGGTGTGGTTTTCTTAGCCTTCTTCAACTGTTGCAGATCTGATGATGATGCCATGGCGGATTAAAGTTTGAAGGTTAAAGAAAGGATGAAGATGAAGATGATTCTGGGAGATAATAAAATTCCTATAAAAGTTTAGAGGAAAAAATCACATTTTTTCAAACGTGGAAGGAAATGAAAGAGTTAACTGATTTATATAGTTGAGCAATTAATTCCATCGATAAGTGTGAAACGCATATTGCATGACCCATCAGTCGCTGACCACCACGTAGGACAAAGAAACCCTTGGATGGCTAAATAGACAAGCGGGCCCGCCAGCCGTCTCTGAAAAAACAACTGACACACGACGTTTTGCCTCACCAACCTGTTCTCTCAATTGACACACTTGAGTGCTTTGATGGAAAATTAATTACATACATGTGCCTAAGCGCCCAGCGCAAAAACAACTGCCCAAAAGGCGGACACCGTTTACCTTCACAAGCCAAATATTGTATAATAGCGAGTAGGCTTTGGTGTGTCCATGTCCATATATACTTGTATCATTGTAACAGTTTTAATTACTCAATACAATATATATTTAACTTTCAAAGTTACCTGACTTTATGTATTCCTGTGTGCACCAAAATGTTTTTGTTCTGTTGGGAAACTTTCTATTATACTATATCACATTATATATAGTTACATGGCATTTATATATTCTTATCTACGCCAAATTTATATTATATTAAAGAGTTACTAACCTTTTTGTACTGCTTGTTCCTTCCATGACAACAGTAAGTCCATCATTGCTTATTTTGTTGGTGGTACCATCATTTTTTCTCTGAAAAGCACCTTGAGCCAAACGAAGCAAGCTATCTCTGATACAAAGCCTCATTTGAATGCCCAACTGCAACATTGCTCCATGAGCCTCAAAAGATTAAGAGATTTATCATAAAACTCTCTTATAAATTAGAGGTGGCCATGTTGACCAGTTTACTTAGGGATAGTTCATCATTTAGGGTGTGTTTTATCTAGATCCGTCAAAATCTCCAAAGTAAATTTTAGTGCGTAAAACCTCCAAAATCATTTAATTCAATAGCAAGTATTGTTACAAGTATTAATACATTTGGTAATAGACTAGTAGTATTTCACATCATTGTTTATTATAGAACAAAATTTTAAGTTGGAAAACAATTGTTTTGGGTCAACCGAAACTAAAATGTGTTGACCAACCAGCCTAATGTAAAATGCCCATTTTGCCACCTCTAGTATTAATATAATACTTACACCGGCAATGACATTTTGGAATTGTGTATCACGATATCTACCAATGCAGTTTTATCCATCATCACAGATTTTCCATCTAAATCACTCTGTTCAAGGGGTGAACTCACATCAAGAGAGACAAGACTGCTCAGACTTTTATCAATTTCCACTCTACCTACTCTCGGAAACTGCCTTTGGCTTTCTTGTGAATACAACCCAAGATTTGAATAATCATCTTGCCGTTTAATCTCCTGTTGTTGTTTCCGAATAGCAAGCAAAGCGCGCATTTGCTGGCGCCTCCTTAGTTTTTTCAATCTTTTCCTGAGGTGTCATGCTCAAGGGAGTGTCTTGAGTTTTGCTAGAAAGATATGAGCTGCAGATGACACCTGCTGATGTGTCGATGTGGATCCTGCTGAATGCTGATTTATAATCATGTTATAAGCATGACGAGACGGAAATGCATCTATGAAGTGTGTGCGCCCAAAAGACTCAGTTTCTGATTTCTAACCATTCTTAAAGAAGATACTTTGCTCTGCTGGCTATACTGTCCTTCTCGTTCTTTTTTCATCTGTACACACTAGATTACGGACATAAATATTGTCAAAATCTTTACATTCAGGTTTAGAAGATGTATAAAAACAAAGCATGAAATAAATAAATATAACTAAATCTCTGACAACTCTCTCTATGTCGCTTATATGCACAAATTTATACAAAATTTACCTTGTGTGTATTTTCATTTTTTATAACCCCTGATTTAGTTCCAAAATGACGCCGATTACTCTGTAAAACACCTAAATTTAAACTCGGGGAGTCGATGGACAACATTTCAGGATTTTCTTGACAACCAATAACATCCTTAGTAGATGACCACAACTCCAGGTTATGCATGCTGCAAAACATCACTTGAGGATATCAGGTCATACGAATAACATCATGATGAAATATAATCACAGTACAAACAATCATCAATCATTTCATTCAGAATTTATATATGAAAATTCTGAAATAAATAATTTGAGTCGGACTGGCCCATCTTAATTTTACTGTTTTCACCACATAATTATTTTTGGTGAAATGTTTCCGTAGTTATGGATTCTAGATGTAGAAGGAAGAATAGGTCAACGAATATTAGTCCATAACAATGATTAATTACCTTATTATTCGATCAAGATCGTCAAAGCTCCCAACACTGGCCCAGCCATAATCAACGAAATTACCTCTGTCTTTGTCCTCAGCTTCATTGTCAAAAATTTCAGAACCATTATCTACTTGAGCTTTTTCATCTGTAAGAAATCAGTGGTATTAGAAATCAAAATCTACAAACTATAAATGCAAACAAATGTATATGCGTGCGAGCTAGAGGTAGCAGTTTTGATCAGTTGATTCACGTTATGCTTCATCTCTATAAAAAATTATTAAAAGGTAGGATAAAAGGAAAGAGAAGAAAGGTTAACCAAAAAATAACAATGTTTATGAAGTGATCAACTGTTTGGAATTGTATGTGACACTAACACTAACTATATATGAAGAATTTATGAACTATGGAAAGAAAGTGTTTTGAGTCATCCTGACCCACCGTTTTGACCCTTGTCCCTATTAGACTGTAAATGTTGTACAACCCAACATAATGTGCAAGGTTCCCTCTCCCTGTGCGTTCTCTTTTATCGAACAAATATATATATATATATATAGGGGAAGGTTTAAATAAAAAACCACTCAAAACGAAGAAACCCGGTAAACTGTGACTTCCAAAACTTTTTATCATCTGGAAAAAATTAGGTATGTAATGTACATGATTTTAAGAGTTTTGAGCCAAAAAAATAAAAAAAGCGCCGAGTGGATATTTTTAAAAAAAATAAATAAGTTTTTTGTGTTACATATGTAACATAAATAACACAAAAAACTTATTTATTTTTTTTTAAAAATATCCACTCGGCGCTTTTTTTATTTTTTTTGGCTCAAAACTCTTAAAATCATGTACATTACATACCCTAATTTTTTCAGATGATAAAAAGTTCTGGAAGTCACAGTTTACCAGATACAAATGTTTGATTTTTTTTTTTTGACTTTTCATAAGTTATACATGTTTTACTTTCAACACTAGTTGCATATATTAATTAAAACAAAAATCACTAACCATGGGATGAAATCTATGTTGCGTCTGTTTCGTATGTAACAGCAGAACTAAGTTGGTATAAATTAGTTTCTGCTTTTTTTTACTACATACAAAGTTTTGATTTTTGACTTACATGAGTTACATATGGGATCAAATCTATGTTGCGTCTGTTTCGTATGTAACAACATAACTAAGTTGGTATAAGTTAGTTTCTGATTTTTTTTACCAGATACAAAGGTTTGAGTTTTTTGACTTTTCATAGTTATATATGTTTTATTTTCAACACTAGTTGCATATATTAATTAAAACAAAAATCACTAACCATGGGATGAAATCTATGTTGCGTCTGTTTCGTATGAAACAACAGAACTAAGTTGGTATAAATTAGTTTCTGATTTTTTTTACCAGATACAAAGGTTTGATTTTTTGACTTCATGAGTTATACATGTTTTACTTTTAACAACAGTTGCATATATTAATCAAAACAAAAATCATTAATCATGGGATCAAATCTATGTTGCGTCTGTTTCGTATGTAATAATAGAACTAAGTTGCGTATGTTAATCGATACAAAAGTCACTTATCACGAATGTAGTGCCTATTATAGAGGGAGTATTTAGGATGTATGTTTTGTATCTGTTTCGTATGTTTTTTTTAATCCAGATGGTTAACATACGATAAGCCCGGGGGGGGGGGGGGGGGTTGCAGGTGAACATATTTTTTTTCATTAAAGATGAAGAAGGTTATCAAAAGTGTAGACATTTTTTTTTATTTATGATAGTTTTTTTAGCATTTGTTGATTGTAATGACCGTTTTGATTGTTTTTAGCACTTTGTAAGAAACATTGTTGTGTACATTTGAATGTTTTTGATCTGTGAAGTTTTTAGTTGATTTTATACAATCTATGTGTTTTAACGTATGCAACAAGAAATCACATATGAGACCAGAGTCTGTGCAATTTTAACGCATGCAACACTACGTATGTTACATATGTAAGACGACATCCTGACAGATTTAGGAGAATGGTCACAAAAGTATGAGAGAGATGATGTGACATGTGTCAGGTCAACTTGTCATAGATGTTTTTTCAGAAAAATGTCATTTGACCCTTTTGCCCTTTTTTTGTCATCTAGTCTATTAAAGGTATTAACTTGGTTTTAAAAAGCGCGAAGCGTACTAAAGCGACGAGGTCCAAAACCGAGGCGCAAAGCGCAAAAGCGGTGGGATTTTCGTACGCGAAGCGCAAGACGATTATATAATTTTTTTTAGAGTAAATTCCTTTTTGAGTCCCTGAGTTTTCTTGATTTTAACTACTTGAGTCCAACATTTTGATTTTTAACATTCTGAGTGCCTAAGTTTTAATTTTGTAACCCTTTGAGTCCAATTTTGTAACGACGTTAATCAAGTCAGTTAAGTACAGGGGTATTTCAGTCATTTAACACCTAGGTACAACTTTCTAATGCATAATGTATAAGGAACAAGTCTTTAATGCATGAAGTTTTTAATAATATATAAATAAGTATATATATACACACACATAAAGCTTTCTCACTCTCTCTCTCTCTCACACACAAACACACCTGTGTACAGACTCTCTCTCTCACACCTCCACCATTGCCTCACCACCACAATCCACCCCCACCACACCTCCACCTCCGAACCACCCTCACCACCACTACAAACCTCACCCTCACCTGCAAAACCCATCATTGTCTTCCCTGTTTAACCATCCACCACCTCACCACCACATCCCCACTTCAACCATCTTCAACCTGAACCCTAGGCCCCATCAGACCCGACCCTCATCAAACCACCATCATCGTTCCACCTCTAAACCCTAACCCCTAAATTAATTTCAAATCTGACCTGAACTCTCTCTCTCTCCCCTCTCGTCTCTCCCTCCCTCACCCCTCTTTAGCAGCGGCCGACCACCACCCTCATTGGTGGAGCGGCATGATGATTTCAGACCCAAATAGGGTTGTGAAGGTCCCGATTGTTGTGGGTTTGTTTGGTTTTCGGAGTGGAGATGACGAGTGGTGGTGGTTACTGGTTCGGGTTATGGTCAGGTCTGGGTTCGGGGTGGTGGTCAGGTCTGGGTTCGGGTGGTGGTTAGGTCTGTCGTTGGTGGCTCGTCTGGGTTAGGTGGTTACTGGTTCGGTTATGGTCAGGTCTGGGTTCGTGTCGGGTGATGTTGAGTGGTGGTTGTGTTGATTGTGGTTCAACCATGGAGATTGATGGTGGTGGTGGTGCAGATGTAGTGTGTGAGAGAGAGAGAGAGAAGTGAGAGAGAGAGAGAGTTGAGATATGTGTGTGTGCAGATGTAGTGTGTTTATATATTTAATAATTATTTATTTTTAATGGTGGGGGTATTTTGGTCATTTCATAAATATTAACAGAAAAAATCTAACAGAGTTAAAAAATTGGACTCAAACCATAACAAACTTAAAATACTAGCACTCAGAATGTTAAAAATCAAAATGTTGGACTCAAATAGTTAAAATCAAGAAAACTCAGGGACTCAAAAAGGAATTTACTCTTTTTTTTATATATGCTATAGGTTTTTAGCATCATTTTCCCAAAATATAGATACAAATAAGGTTTATACATGATTTAACAACCCTTTTAGCTACATATATAATAATTTTAAGCATAAAAACACCTCCCGTACGAAAAGCGCGCGCCTCATTGATTTTTTTGGCAAAAAATCGCGCTTTTCATGCACTTCTTGTACAGGGTGCGCCAAGGGTTACATAAGGCGCAGATCCTGGCGCCTCAGTGCGCCTCACACTTAAGCGCGCTCAAGGCGCGCTTTTTAAAACACAGGGTATTAAATTTAAATAAAAAAACATGAATAAAATGTGGACCATTGATTGTGGAGATCAATGGTTGTGATGAGGTTTACTTGGGTTTATTCAAATAATAGGGGTTTTCATTTAATCCTTGCCCTATATATATATATATATATATATATATATAGGGGAAGGTTAATTTGAGAACACATATATTTCATGCGAACCGTTAGAACGCTATCTAAAACCATTCAAATTCGAAATCTCTTTTTACATTTGCCATTATTATTACAGTACAATCGCAAAAACACAATTTACGCGTAAAAATTTAGATGTATACGAAATAAAATTGTTTTTACACATGTGTAAATTTACTGTTTATACATGTGTAAACTATTTCATTTACACATGTGTAAAAAGTTAATTTTAGAGTGTTTTTGCAGGAAAAGACGAATAATTTGGAAAGAAAATTCATTTTTTAATGTTATATTTTAATTATAAATAGGTTTATATTGAAAAAAAAATATTTTGATAGGTTTTCTCATTTGTTCTCACGGTTCTCGCGATATTTAGCGTTCTTAAGATAAACTCTCCCCCTATATAATATATATATATATATATATATATATATATATATATATATATATATAGTATAAGGTTATATTGGAAACCCTTATTATATGGTAAACTCTAGAACTCTAACTTCCCGATTTTTTTTATGAATATTTTAGGGTATGTAATGTACAATGTGTTAAGCATTTTGGGCTAAAAAAATCGAAAAAGCGTCAAGCCGTTTTTAAAAAAAAAAACCGTCTTCGGGTATCAAATGGTTAACACATGTTAGTTTCGCTTAACATGTGTTAGTTGAAATTTTATTTTTTTTTTAAAAAAAAGTACTCGGCGCTTTTTTTGATTTTTTTTGTCTCAAAATGATTAAAATCATGTATATTACATGCCCTATTTTTTTTCAAAAAAAAAAATTGGGAAGTCAGAGTTTCCAGAGTTTACCATCTAAGAGTTGGTTTCCACATTATCGTTCCACATATCAATTTTTAATCCTTCTTACACTTCTCACGAAATATTGCCTTTGTACAGGAACCTCACCCTATATATATATATGTGTGTGTATATATATATATATATATATATATATATATATATATATATAGGGGAAGGTTCAATTGAGAACTCATAGTTAGGGAGAAACTCGAGAACTCTATATTACACATATGTAATATATCATATGTTGTATATTACACTTATGTAATATATTACTATTGCATATGTTGCACATGTGCAATATATCATATGTTACACATGTGTAATATATATTACACATATGTAATACACTCAATATATCATATATTGCACATATGCAATATGTCATATATTACACATGTGCAATATATATTACACATGTGTAACATATGATATATTACACATGTGCAATATATATTACACATGTGTAACATATGATATATTACACATGTGCAATATATATTACACATGTGTAACATATGATATATTACACATGTGCAATATATATTACACATATGCAATATATGATATATTGCACATATGTAATATAAAGTTCTCGAGTTCTCTCAATAAAATGAGTTTTCTATTGAACCATCCCCTATATATATATATATATATATATATAATACTTTTCCATCTATGATTTGTGATAACAGACCCATTACCCAAGCCACCCATTTTTCCACCTCTAGTGTATCAACCCTCGTATTGATGTTGTTATCAAGCCTAGAAGAATCTAGATTGGCAACATTATTGGATAACTCAATACCTGTGTTTTCATGAGCCATTTTGTAGCCTTCGATGAAGACAAATCAAGCTGGGAACCAAATCCATCAGCTGAAGCCCTTACATGTGTAATATTGTGTATTATTCCCTTGTCCTAAGTCAGTTATATTTTTAGATTCAGTTGTCTTTCGAGTAATCTTCACATTTGCAGCTTCCTGGTCCGACACCTTACTGTTTTCTCCAAAAGTTTTAGCAGGATATTGCACAATGTGATCTTCATTTTCACCTTCCTTCCCCCATATAATACTTGTAATCTGAAAATATATATAAGTTTAATAGAAGCTCAATTTGTATTACAACTTTAATAAACAATGCCAAGTTTTATATTGCATACAACAATTACTTTAGGTAAGAGAATTGTTGTACATTCAAAAAAAAAAAAGAAAAAAAAGAAAGAAAGAGACAGATATCTACTTCTCGGATACAGTCTCTCCTTTTATAAAACTATACCATCTTTACTAGGAAATAAATCAACTTTAGTACTAGAAAGGATATTTTAATTACTCTCTGGTTACATTTGAGTTTGGAATGTTGCCACTCATGTTAATAAAGGTTGTCACTTCATGTGTGGTCACTACGGAATCACACACACAACTATCTTTGGTAACGATTTTGGTTCACTAATAGTATGGGATCTGCAACGTGTGATTCGGCTTTAGATTCAGAAAAAAATAGCGGCGGGATGATTCAGAAAAAAATAGTGTGGTAAACTTGAAGATGCCTTGACCAAACCACTAAGCCGAAGCTCTTTTTTTCGTCTACGATCTAAAATTGGAGTATCCAGCGAATCATCAATCCTACATGGCCTTATTGTGACCAACAGACCATTTAAAATATATAACTTAGTGCATTTGAATGGTTGTTATCATTCAAAGATATGGTCTCTACTTTAGCTCCTTAGATTTCTACTTTCTACTATTGTACATCGGCTATATAGCTTCCAGTACATTTTGATTATTGTGTGTAATTTGATACATTATATTATTAACATCAAATGCCACCATTCAATACATCTACAGAAGGCCTTAGTCACTACTCAGAGTATGGTTAGGAGGCTCTAGTGAATACCTCAGGTTCTGGCCTCAGAAACCCCAACTTAGATTGCAGAAATAAGAGTAGCCCTAGGCTCTATTATCGTGTAATCAAATATGAGTAGGAAGAGAAAAACTATGTACTGATAATTCAAATGATCCGAAAGGTTACAAGGTATATACATTCTCAAAATATATGGCCTCATCCTAACATAATAACATTCATACTTTTACAAAACATAACTATATGTAGAAACGAACAAACACTCAAAAGGCGTCTAATTTGTTGATAAAGTAAATAAGATAAAGACTTCAAAGACTATCTACACGTAGCATGCATAAAAACCAATAAACTTCAATAAAACCAACCCCTAACTATAAAGGCATGAAAAGACAAAAGAAGATTTGAAAGTTAACATGCTTCCTCAAATTTGAGAATATATGTAGAACACTCAAATTAATCATATTGAAATTTAAATTTATATGAGCACAAACTGCTTTGGTGGATGGATGTGACAAGATCGAAGTAGCAACCGCCTTCTTTTGAACACAATTACAGTTAACCTCGATATGCTTTGCATGCTCTCAATAGCGCAGCCAGTGGCGGAGCTTGATTTTTTTTTTCGATGGGGCCGAAAGTCACGAGACCCTTAAAACGGAAGGGCCGGACTCATACGTATAAAATTTTCAGACCAAAATGCGTAAATTTACATTACTGAGCAAAAAAACGATAGGGCCCGGGGCACCCCCATGCCCATGCCCTTAATAAGAACTAGTGTATTTTATAGGCAAAAATCCCGATCGTCACCCTGGAAAGGTCGGTCAAATCTCCCCATGGCCCGGTTGGAAAACAAATCCATGATCCGCCACTATATGTTCACAACGTGTATAAAAAACTCATGTAAATGATTATGCAATAACTAGTTTTAGCATTGTGTAAGTATAATTTGTTATCTTTCAAAAAATATGAAACTCATTTGACTATGTGGATAAAGTTTGGGGAATTGCAGTATGTCATCCATAGTTTTAGCATTGTGTAAGTACATCAAAAGTAGCAAAACACATTTATGTCTATGGTTCCAAGTAATGAAAGTGTCATTTGAGAAGGGTTCTTTAATTGATCCATCTATTCTTCTTTGATATAGAGAAAGAAGAGGCTACCGTGACCTGGTTAACCTCTAGGGGAAAGTCTAATATATATATATATATATATATATATATATATATAATATTATATATATATATATATATATATATATATATATATTATATATATATATATAGACAGAGAGAGAGAGAACAAAGGCAAACCAGAAACCAATGCGAGTGGGTTCATAACACAAAGTTGCTAACTTGAAGAGGTGGGTTGAATTTGGGGTGGCTTGGTTTTAACAAAAAGGGACTTAAAAGATTGAATTTTGTTATGTAATATTAATTAGTGGAAGAAATTAAAGAGTGTAAATTTAGAAGAAAAGAAAAAAGAATAAGAAGAAAGAAATTGGCACGAACCTCTTCGTCTTCCCAATCAAACATAGCTGAAACTTGCAACAACAAAATCACGTCTTAACCTGCACATCGCCGATTATTATCCTCAAAATCAATGAAATAGCAGCAAGCAAGCAAACAAGTAAAATGGCAGTAGCAAGTTGAAATTTTAGATCCAAAAGTGGAGAATCAATGAATGAATGAGAGGCTTAGAAAGGTTGGACACGTGTGAGGTGGAGTTTAGTTAGTATCTATGAAATGTGTGGATTAAAACACCGATCAAAAACAGGTCTACAATTGGTGGATTTCATTAAATTTCCCATTTTCTATTTATTTATTTTCACCTTTTTTATTTGGATTAGATCCTTGGTGTACACTGGTGTTCAAAATCCGATTTCGGATATACGGTTTATCAAATATTTTCGGATTCGGATATTAGATATTTCGGATCGGATTTTTGGATTCGGATATTTTTTAACACCCCTAGTGTACAAATATGTGAGGGCATCAAAATGAAAATGATACTCATGTTGATGGTGATGGATTTACGGAAATTAAAAAGAAAAAACGAAAGCAGAAGGCAAAAAATAAAGTCACTTGGGCTCCAAAACAATCGGACCAAGAGGCAGGCCCATCTCGAATCAATGGTGCAAAACAGAATGGACAGGAGGCGCTTGTTAAGGCCCAGTTGTGGCTGATCAAGTGGGCTCAACTGCAGGCCCATGTTTAAAGTCTGTTGGGGCTGTTATGGATCAGTCTAGGCCCACGGGTACAGGGGTCTTTGTTCCAGGTATTGGGCTCTCAGCAGCCCAAAACAGAAAAATGTTCCAGCTCCAGTGGGCTCTTCGGCCAAGGCTGATGGGCCACTAATAGCCCAAATCTAAATACTTTGGATTCTTTGGGCTTTAAGGATTCCAATCCTTTGATTGGGCCTACTGTTGGGCCTGAAAAGGATCCAAAAATGAAATCTCAAGTTAACGACTCAAATCGGTTCTATGCACTTGTGGATGAAGACGAGGATGATGAATGCTTTGATGCCGATTTGGGAATTTGGGAACATGAAATAGCATGGCACATAAATACTTCAACTCTAATACTAGGCCTCCGGATGACGAGTATGAGAAATGGTCTAAGGAGCTCAAGGCATATTTTAGGAGTTTAAAGAGGAATTCGCCACCAAAGGGCTCTCCAAAAAAGAATGTCGTGAGTGTTGTACAAGAGGAAGGCAAGGAAGGTGATAGTGATGATGTGGAGTCCGAGATGCATGAGTCGGCCCGATTCATGTGCTTGTCTTAGCATTGTTCCTTTTATCTTTCTTGTTTGTTTGTTTGTTTTAGTTTGTTTGGTTGTTGGGTCGTGGGCCTTTGTTTAGTTTTTTGTTGGGCTTAGAGCCTAGTTTGGTAGGTTGTTAGGCTTTGTGCCTTAGTTTGTAATCCCTTTATTTGAGTTATTAATAAAAGTTTGCCGGGTACCGTCCCCTTTTTCCAAAAAAAAAATATGTGAGGGCATATAGCCGATGAAGTCAGATAAATTCGGATATTAGTTATGATTGTTATGATGCTGGTAAATGTTTATAGCACACTAGCAGGAAATCTGCGTGATGCGCGGCGACAACAATTTCAAACTTGAAACTCATTTTCTATTGTTAGTTAAACGAAGTATAAAGAGGGTCCTTTAGAGGGAAATTAATATTTTTAGATCAAAGTTTGCAATTTAGTTTAAGAAATGAAGAATTTTGACTTTTCATTTTTACATCACTTTCTTATATTTAACACTTCAGTAAAAAGCCTTACTGTGATGACTTGTGAGATATAAAAGGAAAAAACAAGACAAAAACTAATCCTTGCACTTAAAAATGTTTAGTAGTAATATGAACCTTAATTTCACTACTTGAGTAACCCTAATGTTTCCTCGCAGACAGTGATAACCTAAGGATAAACTTATTCAAGATTAAGGGTAGGCTCTTTATTGGATTTTGTGAACGACACAACAATTTTGTTTTAAAATAAGGGATAATTTATACGTATCGTTATAGTCACTCAACTAAGTTTTTTTTTTTTAACAGCTAATGAAATTCACCAAGAACTTCCTTCGAAGTCCCTACTCAGTCAAATTAGGACCCCTTCTACCCGGCATTGCCAGACATGTAAAGGAGCTCCTGCTTTCACCAAGTCCACCAGTTCTGGGGAATACCTGACTATCAACTCGCCCGAAAGCACGACAACGGAATAATCAGTAAAACCCGACGCTCTCAAGAATCGAACCCATGACCTTTCAACCAAGGCTCTTCTATCATTGAGTCTCCATACCACTCCACCACAAGGGTGGGTGGTAGTCACTCAACTAAGTACTGGCAAATATTAAGATAGACTTTTATACTGTATAAAAAAATGTTTATAGAGAAAAACTAGATTATCCCCTAGTGCTTCCCGGATAGACCAATTCTAATATGAAATGACAAAATATGTGTACTATAAAAAGGAATATGTCATTTTTTCAAAAGTTTTTTTTTTAAAGATCAACACCCAATAACTCATAAAACCTACTTCTAGTTTTACGTGTGCACATCTTGCTCGAGTGGAGTTTTTGTACATCTTTGCCACTTCCTCAAGACATTCTAAAGCTTTGACTGAACATGGGGAAAAACAACCAAATTGGTATTAAATGATATGTCATGATGATAATTGATTTAAAACGCATGCATGGTAGGCTGATTAATTATCACTTATCAGCTAGAGATTTACTAGTGTCTAAGAATCATAGGCTACATTTAACCGCTTAGTAACCTTTGTAATTAATATTCCTAGCAACACTAATCAAAATACAAACAAACTGATTCTTACCAAACTAAAATATGTGAATATATATGTAGTTAGGGGGTTATTATATGTAATAGTAGGTTCAAAAACATATATACTATCATAACACGATTAATGACTTGCCTATATATAATTAATAAATACATAAACACATTGTGTTTTTTTTTTCTGCATGAACAAAAACTCACTAAAAATACATTTTTTTTCGTTTGTTGTATAGCACTATGGTGCTCGTTGGAAAAAAAATAAAGTGATCGTTAATTTGGTGTAAATTTTTTTTCAAAAAATGTCATACATAAAAGTTACTAACGTTTAAAACTTGTGAGCAGAAAATAAGTAAAAAATGAAGATAAAAATATTAATTAACATATTTGAAATTTTAAAATAATAATTAATGAGTAAACTGCCATTTTCGTCCCTGAGGTTTGGCACTTTTTGTCAGTTTCATCCAAAAGTTTATTTTTTCTCAACTGGATCCAATAGTTTTCAAATAGTTGCTCGTTTCATCCAACTCGTTAACTCCGTTAGTTGAAATCAGTTAACTAAGGACAATTTTGTCATTTTATCTCTTTTAAAATCTTAACCCTATTTAAACCTCCCAAACTCACTAAACCATCAGTCACCCACAATTCACCCCCACAATCACCCCAATTCAAACCCAAACCCTAAATTAAAAAGCTGATTATCTCCTTTTAGTTGTTCACTTGTTTATATGGTGCCATATCTTGCAAGGGCAATTTTCCATCACAAATACAAAAGATTCTAGTTTTTTGGATAACTGATCAAGAAGACTTGTCACCAGTTTTTGTTTTTCACAAGGTGTTGGTGTTTGCCATTCAATTCCCAGTAACTTGAATCTCACTCTGAATTGTACGATGCACAATGAGTTCTTTTTTGTTCTAACTTGCTACTCAAACAAAGTATTGCTAGCTAACTTTCAGTAACTTTGATCTCACTCTAAACCAGTAAAATGCATGTTGGACAAAAAATTCCACCAATCAAAAACAATACATGCCCCTTATATTGCAATTATTCAAAACCACATCAAACCTAACAGCAAGGCAGCAATGCTATCAATAAATTATCAAACCTATCAGCTTTTAATTTAGGGTTTGGGTTTGAATTGGGTGATTGTGAGGAGAATTGGGGTGACTGATGGTTTAGTGACTTTGGGGAGGTTTAAATAGGTTAGGATTTTAAAAGAGATAAAATGACAAAATTGCCCTTAGTTAACTGACTTCAACTAACGAGTTAACGAGTTGGATGAAACAGCACCTTTTGAAAACTATTGGATCCAATTGAGAAAAAATAAACTTTTGGATGAAACTGGCAAAAAGTGGCAAACCTCAGGGACGAAAATGACAGTTTACTCATAATTAATAGTTCACTACCTTTTAAAAAATGTGAGAGGAAAATAAGGAAAATATAACGTTTAATACTTGTGGAGCGAAAATAAGGAAAAAATAAAGATAAAAATATTAATTAACATATTTGAAATTTTAAAATAATAATTAATAGTTCACTACCTTTTAAAAAATGTGAGAGGAAAATAAGGAAAATTATTAATTAACATATTTGAAATTTTAAGATAATATAGATATAGATTTTACTTAAAAAAACAAATATAAATAAATTTAAAAGAGAGCTTCACATGATGTCACGTGACACATTAAAAGGGAGGTTGAGGCCACTATTAAATGTCACATCATCTAACTTCAATTCTTTTATATATAGTTGATAGAAGATTTATAAATTATAGATTATAGATAGATTATAGATACAAGCATGACTGATAATATCAAGATAATACTGTATATATATATTGTACAAGTAGGAACCCGCGCGTTGCGGCGGCGATGGTAATTTACATGTGTTACTCGTTTTTTATTTGTTTTTCAATTCTCTCGTAATATATTGTATTGTACTTCTATTATTTTTTTATTCATAGCATCGGTTTGGTCTATGTATGTCATGAGCCTTTTAAAGTTTGGTTACATATCAGTCATAAACATATTAATCTAAAAAAAAAAGCAAACACATGAATAAGAAATATATAAGTCATCAACATAGAAAATTAGAAATAACAATTCACGTGTCAACTTCTTGCATTGTGATGAGATTTTTTTTCATAAACCATACACATCTCATTACCTCATCAACATGGTTCGACCACCATTCTTCATCAGATATAATACTGAGAGTTTCTTATATCTCTTCCTGTTTGACCAATACAACCACCGGCTAATGACTTTCTTGTATCTTCTCCTCTATTGGAGCATGTGTCGACACTAAAAAAACCAATGTTAGTCTCTTACATGTGTTTAATCAAAACCGAGTATATAGATGGATAAATTAAACTACAATCTTAAATGAAATTGATATCTGACATATCTTCCGATTTCTTCTTTGTTTCGTCCATAACAAATTTCTAATTTATGTAACAGAGAAATTAAAAAAGGTTTTTTGTTAGCAATTTATAAAGAATAATACCATGAAAATATATAATCAGAATATAAAAACTTAAGGCTCAACATCTATAAACTTACTTTCGTTTTGATTCAAATGTTGTTCATTCATCATGCAACACTTCCCGGTAGACAACATTTGAGGTATATACCCCCCGTCGCTTAAAATCTTTGGCGAGATGTACTAACACCTTCGTGTTTTGTCTTGAAATCCCTCTTGATAATGCCACATAAAGTTGTCCATGTGAAAATACAGACTCCGGCAGATAAACTCCAACGTGCGGAATTGTCTGACCTTGAGCTTTATTAATCGTCATGGAAAAGCTAAGTCGAATAGGAAACTGTTTTCTTTTTAGCTTGAATGGGAACATGTCATCTTCAGAAAGGCACAGAGAGATTCTTGGCAAAAATACTCTTTTTCCAGCATGTTGACTGACAGCAATTTCCGCATCAATTACATTGCGTTTGAAACCTTTACATATCAACCGTGTCCCATTACATAGGCCATGTGATGGATCGATATTCCGCAACAATATTATTGGGCATCCAATTTTTAAACGGAGCTTATGAGGCGGCAAACACTGACCGTCAGTGAGTTTAAGAACTCGATCGGATAAAAGTTGTGGTGATCGTCTTCAGCCTCGTCAAAACTATAGTAAACTTTTTCCTCCCCTTGGAAAATGTCAATCATTTGATTATTAATCTCGTCAACACTCTCATTTTTAGTGGATAATATTGCTCTAGAGATTATATAATCCGAAGAATATACATTGTCTTCGATTGACGAAAGATTGCATTGATCAATTCTTTTATAGAGTTTTCTCTATGGGTGCATTGAATTGTCATGTCATCAGTATGCGGATAAAGTCTCCTTTGATTGATTCTTCAGTTCCATCACCGACTCTTAAAAGAAATTCAGAAAACCACGGATCCGTCAAGCTCTCATATTTATGGTCAGGCGCATCTTTATAGTCAAAGACCAAAGATGAGACATTCGTAGGCTCGAGTCTACAATCTGTGCTCGAGTGCCTCGTTTAATAACAGGCAACACCTGTCTAAAGTCACCTCCCATAACCATTATCTTCCCACCAAATGGGAGACTAACGCCTATAATGTCTTGCAATGTTCGATCCACCGCCTCTATTGCCTGTCGTTTTGCCATCGATGCTTCATCCCATATGATTATTTTAGCAGACCGAATTAGTTCAGCGACACCACTCTGTTTTTTGATATTGCACATTGAATTATTATCAACATTAATGGGAATCTTGAATCTTGAGTGAGCCGTTCTCCCTCCTGGCATATTATTAGCGGCAGCACCTGATGAAGCTGTTGCGAGAGCAATAAGACCACGTGAACGAACTTCAGCAAGCAAGGCTTTATACAAATATTTTTTCCCCGTTCCACCTGGACCATCGATAAAGAAGACACGTGGAAGATCATTATCAACATGCATCATGATCTCATTAAACACACTTTTTTGTCAGGATTAAGTGAATCTTTGGCACTCAAGTGTTCAGGTTCCAAAACAATCCCATACTCCTCTTGTAACTCACGATAACCTACATACTGTAAGTTAACATCATCTGTTATCTTAGGGAGATCAAAATCATTGATATATTTTACCCATAGATTGTAGAAAGACCTTAATTTCGGTAAGAACCATATTTTGAACTCGTTCGATACTTAGACAATGCAACCGATGATCTTCAGACAGTGAATCAAAGTGGTCATTCCATAACTTTCGAACATCTCCAGGTTCACAACAAAATTATGGTCGCGAATAACCTTCTAAGAGCATTGGGAAACTGAAATAAGGAGGCTTCTTCTAGACATTGTGATAGATATTCATCCTCCTCTATTAAGCCTGCCTCAAGAGATGCTTTTCGAAATGTCTCGCACCTTTTGACCATTAACTGTGCAAAGATGTTCAAAAGAAGTATGCCCTCTAACATTGGATAGAAGTAGGCGTAAATAGTACCTTTCCCTTCAGCTGGATTGGCGGAAACAATAACGACCTCTTTGTTGTTTACCTTTACGACGATTCCAACGACGTTTGCTTCCATTCCATGTGAAGTGTTTTGGAAAATCTTTATACAAATACACCCTGGCCGTTTCATCTTCTCTATTTTTCTCAAAAATGCAGTCAACATGGTTCTCCTATCTCTTTCCCTATCAACAACATCAGACATTATATCGTTATCCCTAAATCTAACCATCTGATTATTAGGGAGATGAAGTTGTAAGGCCAAAACAGAAGGAAAAATTTGAGAAAGAGAGAAGGAAAAAATGCGCCACATAGCCTCCGGTGGTGATACGTAGCGTGCATCTTGAAATCTCTTTATCTCATTAATAACAACCCTTGCTCATCTTGATCAACTTGAATAACTTGTTTGTCATGTCCTTTTGTAAACATATTTGAATAGATATTTCACAGATTTTATACTTGAGCAAACTTCAACATTTATGTGGCAGTTAAACATCATCAATAGCTTTGGGTTATACGGACAACCCATCTGTTATCAAGTGTTTTTCCTCGTACATCCACTTTTATTCCATTGTTTCTCCTTCTATATAATGGATATGCATCATCTCCTTGTGCCGTCTCTTCATTAAATTGCCTAGGATAGCGAAAAGCGACAAATTTTAGGATCACCCTGCATACAAGGACTGTTTGTACGCAAATTTCCGCAAGGACCGTGAATCATGTGCTTGACAACAAGCTCGTGCAATTTGGGATGCCTTAGTATGTTAGGAATTTCAGCACACACACGACCTTATCATAATGGTCTGGATTATTGATTTTGTGTTCGGGTACATGATAAGGAGAAAATGTGCATGTGGCAAGCCACGCTTTTGAAACTCGATGACATAAACGTATGCCTTAACTTCCCAGGACATGTTTCTTGAAGAGTTGTTCCTTAAGATCTTCTAATTTAGCCCTAAACACTCTTGAAACAAGGTCTGGACGATCTTGTGCGGTTTGACCAACATTTAAATTATCACATATTTCAGGCCAATGAGGATTACACGTCATTGTAAGGAACAAATCAGGCTTGCCGTCATCCTTGAACTAAAGTCATCGCATCAAGAAACCGACGTCGCATGTCGCGAGGCCCTCCGATGAATGATGCAGGCAACACAATCCGTTGTCCGACTCTGTTTGGATGAACCTCACCAGCATTGACACAATCCACAATACCTTGGTACAAATCCCCTTATTGTAGCCTGGTTTAGCTCATAATATTGTAAACGTGACGTCTCAAGCTTTATGTAAACATCTACAACAAACTGTTGTAGCAGTCTACCACCGAACAGAAGCAAGTTCTTGGTAGATCGAATTTGAAACTTGTAACAATAGTACTCTCGCATAGCCACGGTTGTTCTACCACTTCGTTTGTTAGCCTCTCCACTTCGTGTGTTAGCCTCTGAATGATGGTCATGTTTAAAAACAAATAGTTAATTGAAAATAATACATGTTAGGTTATTTTTATGAATTTCACTTAATAAAGATAGTGAAATTGTTTTTGTTGTGTTGAGTTCATTGATTAACACTCCTTGGCGTGGTATTTTATCATGCCAACCCGACTCACCGTTAGGAAAAAATAGAGGATACGCCAATGGATCGTAACAACTATCGTACGGCTGAATAGTTTGACTATATTCAGACTTACCGTACACAACAATACTTCTTTTAAACGAAGTGATATTATCATTACCTTCAACCCAATACCAGCAACCTATATAATGATGCACTATACGTAAGTAAAATAATCAATAATACTTTTAAATAATTTAAATAAAACAATTATATATAACCTCGGATGTCGTTGGCCGATTGTACACCCTTTGGTCAGTTCCACTGAAGCATTCAAAGTGACCCTATAGTTGTCTAGAGGTCCTAGTTCCGCAAGACTTCGAAATGTATCGACATATGGGTTTGTAGAAAGAATACGTGTCAACATCTCAGTAATACTTCGATCAAGATTTGGCCATTGGAGTCTATAATCCAGCTCAGTATCAGGATCATAAAAATACAACTGCAAGTACCTAGGAGTTCCATCCCTTGGAACTAATTGGTCAATTTTGTGATATATTCCTTTATGTGCACGAAATGTATATACACCATCTCTCATATTGTTCATGTATTATCCAACGTCACGCCCATTGAGGCAAAAGAAAAAATTTGTGTTATAAGCACGTATGTTTTGCCTAAACATTTTTTCCAATTTCATCTTGTGACGTGAATAGCCGGTACAATTCATTTGGAATTTCTGAATTTGCTAACACTGTTTTCCCACTCATACAACAAAAGGTATCAAATTCAAATCTAAATAGTTTTTGCTCCACAATAACAACATGCACTCCGTTCTTTTAAAACACGATGGTCTCTAGGTATACCATCGTAAAACAAAATTGTAGGGATCAATTTCTGCATTCTCATCATGGATGGAAGGTTGCCCAATAACTTCACAAAATTGAGGTAATAGTGTACGCGGTTGAATTCGACTACCTAATAATTTATTGTATTAAGTAATCTAGGTTGTAAAATATGTCAAGTTCAATAAAAAATACATTGTTAAATAAATACAAACCTCGTGATCTATCAGGCATGACTTCATCAATTACAGAGGGAATGTGGTTGTCGGTGTGGCATCATCGATCGGAGTTTGTGTAATTTTGATACCATTTGAAATACGTTTTCCATTCTCTTTTCTTGTACCAGGGCATCCTTTGTTGTACTCTTTTTGTTTTTCGACAGAACTACCTGACGCATTCTCCTTTAACATTTGTGTTATTTGACTACTATTATTTTGTAGACTTCCTAACGGTGTCCTTCCTGTTGATCTATTATTCACTAAAGATATTAATGAAGCACTTTGGAGACATCACCACTCCCAAATTTTGATACTTTGTTATTCTCTTTCCGTGAAGCATAATATCTTCTATTATACTCTTTTCGTTTTTCAGCTTTCGAAGATGCACTTGAGGTTGGAGCATCATTACTATCTTTTGGTTGTCCATTAGTCATTGTAAAGTGATAAATACCTTACAAATTAAACAAAAGAGAGTTACATAAATGTGAAATTCGAAAATCACCATTACAAGATCAGTACATGACACTTAATAGACATAGACGCCAAGTACACACACACCTACGCTTAACATGCAAGACCTTGTAATCATCATGATCGTCAACGTATAGACCAACGACATTAAGATTGTCTTCATATAATCCATGAGAATAAGGTGTTGACAAACCTTGAAAGCAGTAGTGATTGGATTCCAAAGAAACAACTCAAATGTATGATTCAAGCAAACACACAATAATCCGTTCAAATGTGAAAGAATCGAGACATTATCAAATTGGTGCTTGAATGGAAAAGAAAAAAATAGTGGTTGGTCCATGATCACTGGATTGAAATTTTATTTGATGATCAGAGCAAGTTATGTCGTCAATTAAGAGAACTCTCAATTAGATGAAATTAATGAGGGAGAACAATGTACCATTTAAAAGTATTGGTTGACAGTAAGGCATACCATTCCCTACATACACTCATAGAATGACCTACAACCTTCGGTGGCACCCTCAATAATATCTCAAACACGATGATTTCAACCGAAAAGGTCAGCCATGGTGATGATGCCTTGGTTTAACACAAATACAGACTATTTAATGTACAATATGATAAAATAAAACATATAATTCAACTAAAACTAAGTATTTCATAAGTGAAAATGCACCTATAACTAAGTTTTTACTATGAAAAAATGAAAAAGATAACGCATCATAAACACATATAAACTTAAAAAACATTAAACATATTAGTTCAATACAAAGGAAACAAAAATCATAACGCAAATCATAACGTTGACTTCAATATTAAACAACTATTTTATAAGAAACCTAAATTTTAACATCAACACAATCCATAGTTTAAATATCTCGTGCCTCGAGCATATCTGGTTCGTACGTAATCTTACTCATAGCCGTAGACACAAAATATGAACTGAAATAACAAATAAAATATAATATTAATTTAAATTACATGTGCTATTAAATTTAACTAATTTTAAAAAGTTCATGTGTAAAGCATAACATACTATCTTGTAGGTGAACCAACTTGACACGTGATACGTATATGATAGACTTTCGTGATATGGCTAGAATGGTTACTTATAACATCGGTAGGCTCCAAATGATGCAAAAATATTTGTATTTCATGACCACTGTAAATAAAGATTTTTGAGTTAAAATTATTTTGGCAAATAATATTTGTATTTAATGAGTAATAACTTACGTCTTATCGTGAAGAATAGTTCAAAAGGCGTTTATTTCGTTTACCATCAGTTATTCTCCCAACCCCACATCTACAACAAAATAACCAAATTGTGTATACTATATGAGCTTTATAATATTATAATAATAAAAATATATACATATAAAGATTTGAATATACCAACAATATATTTATGTGGCCTCCTAACTTGCTTCATTGATTCAATGGAAGGCACCAATGGATATAATGACGCACCCTTTGGAATGGTAAGCATAAGTGAAGAAAGCTTCGTGTATTCATTGATCACAATTTTTTTCTCAGAGCAAATTAAGACGTAAATTTGGTACTTTGGGAGCTCATGATAGTTGAAATTTTCAATTTGGAAATGACTCAGTGAAAAAAAACCACCACAAGCAAATTTGTGTCATTAATAAAGTGTATCAAATGTTGTGGGACGATCGCAGCAATTTTTTGTCTCTAAAACACAAAAAAAAATTAGTGGTGGAAAAAAAATTTTTCTTGTATAACACAACGCAAAGTAAAAGAATGTCCTTACATGTTGATCAAAAAAATAACCACCAATCTCTTTCACCAACATCATGCCAAATATATTCGACCATAACAAAGATTAGATTATACCATGCTCCATCATTTTTCAATGATGAAAATTCTTCAACGGTACATGTGATCAGACAAATCCTATTAAGTTTTCACTGTTAGATAACTGGAAAAAAAAATAAAGATTCCGTGTATTTAAATTTATGTCAATTTGACTTTAAGGTTAATATATAATGGTGGGAGAGGCGCTCAAATAAGTTTTCTTTTGTTTTAATTTAAAAATAAACTAAACATTTGAACATACGATTAGAATTTAAACTAATACATAATTATAGTTATTAAAAACAACTAAATAGTTAAAAATTTAATCTAATACATGGAAATAAGATTACTTAATAAAACATGCCATACAACACATTACTTAATAAACATCCATCACTATCTCCATCATTGCGGAATGGTAGGTTCCCAAACCATTTCCTCATCCAATGGTGGTTCGTATTCTGCCCCAGGGTCGGTTTCGTACCCTTCAGCCAAATCCGGAACTTCTTGTCTCTGATGGGGGTTTTTCAACAGGAGGAGGGTTTGAAGGTGGAGGACAGTTTGGCATTGTAGGAGGGTTTGCCACCGGACGATGATGCTCCTCCCTAATTCATAGTCCGTTTAAACTGTAGTTCAGCAAAGGCATAATCATACGCCCAATTCCACTCTTCTTCGTCTGTCCAAGGATCTGGATCATCATCGGCAGGGTTTGTCACTGAGGAGGGTTTAAAGTTGAGAAGGGTAGGAGGGTTGAAAAAGGTCAGTCACTTGAGAGTTTGAAGGTGGTGGGTTGGAAAGTGGAAGGTTTGAACGGCGACCAGATGATTGTTCAGCGTGTAACGACGGTCCTTCTTGTTTAATCGGAATTGGATAACCACCCCCCATAGATTGAAATTGATATCGTATTTGATGTGAATGAAGAACTGAAAAGTGCAACTATGGGAAAAGAACCGTTGAAATAATAGCCGTTAATTAATACTCATTTAAAAAATAACCATAAGAAAAATAGTTGTCCACAAATATAAAAGTTAACACAACATATTAAGCAACTAAAATTGTCTTGTTTGTTTAGATAGGCATATGATAATAATTTTTGATTTTTGTTAACGTCCTTATCATTTAAATGTCGTATTTGAGTTTGACATGGTTGACTCACTTAGTAAAAATAACCATATCGTTTAACAACACACTTATTCTTCTAAAAACTAACTAATTAAATTACTTAGAAAGTGTTTTTTAATAATATATTGTAGTTTTTAAGCATTTTTTTATATATTGTGTTAATAAACAAAATTTTGTTAATTAATGTATTCAAGATCATTCGTTTAGAAAATTAACATGTTCGTTCATGTTTGTT
>JAUTDX010000822.1:0-76332 GCA_030844895.1 Ambrosia x helenae
AAATATCTCATCTTGGATAAAGCCACCTTGTTGAACAAGATCTCCAATGAAGTGAAACGACGAATCCACCTCAAGACTTCCCAAAGAGGCCTGTTTTACAACCGAACCAAAAAAACTGCCAATACTATGGAGAACCCGATCATCCAAGATACAAAGAGGAATATCAACCACCCTTAACCAAGCTATCCGCTCAAAAGGCACCTCCTGTCCCTCCCAAATAGCTGCATAAACGAATTGCCCAGGTCTGCCAAAAATTTCATCTCTCGCCATAATCGCATGGGCCTTTGTTTTAAAAGAGATTTGGACGTAAAAACCACCCAGGCACCTAACCTCCCACTCCGAAAGACCCATTTCCTTCATATATTACAAAACTTTTAGAGAGTATCCATAAAAGCTACCTTTACCAAGATCGCTCTTCCATGACACTCCTCAAAAGCATTAATATCATCGTCAATGTTCACAGTTTTTCCAGCCACAGCACCCGAAAACGCTTCCTTGAACAACATCCCATTGACCACACTAGCATTCCTTACATCATGCACCGGTTTGAAACTAGCGTTACTATTCTGAGGGACCTTTTTGTTTTCATCTGGTCATGCTAAGACTTACGAGCATTGACCTCTCCATCTTCCAACACAAACCTCGCAACATTAACTTTCAACTTGAAATCCCCCATCCGGATTGTGGATAATTGTTTCTCCATATCTCCACGATCTTTAACATCCAGTAATGAAACGAAACCAAATCTTTTCCTGTCTTGTCCCTTTTTCTTGCAAAATAAATATCAAAGATCGTTCCAAAAACCCTCACTTCCTTCGCTAAATCAGCCCGCTACAACCATCTGGAAGATTTGAAATGTAAAACTTTGTAATCCTCGCCTGAATCTCAACCGGAATGGGTTTGTAAAAGGTATACCATAAATAAAAAGTATATTTATTTATTTTATAAATAAATATAGACTCACTTAAAGTACATTGCATATACATGGTTGCTTAATTAAATTCTTACTCAACTCACTTACATTTACGAGCCAAAACAGTGTGAGTAGATAAAGCTCTGACTCAAAATAAATGCACTTTAAATGAAACTCGAACCCGGGCTTATTAAAATTCAATTAGTTTATACTTTTTAACAAAGGGCCTTTGGCCTAGTGGTATCAAGGTGTTGGATATTATTTTCCCTTTACAAGTGGTGAGATGTTCAAATCCCATGGGTGACAAAAAATTAGCTCTTTAAAAAAAAATTAATTTAAACTTTCACCCATCCAACAATTTACAATTCTGTAAGATTTGAACTCATAGTTTTTTTATTATAGAGTACACCGCTTATTATCTGGATTTCCAAAGAAATGATTTACACATCTAGCCATAAAGATTTGAACTTTGAGACCAATACACACTTTAGTTCAAAATTTTGACCATTATTACCTCGTATGGCTCAAAATTGTAAGTGCCCAAAGTGGTATGGTCAAAATACAAAAGCAACTACTTTTATCATGGATAAAATTGTGTTGGGATTGACTTGGTTATTCCTTTTTCTAAATTTATGAATAATATAATGTTCAAATCTTCATATTCTAACCAGTAACCACATAAATCAAACGTTACAACTTTTCATAACGGACTCTAGTTAGGACAGGGCTGCGTCTGAATTAAGTTGCGACCGAATTAAAGGGGTCACAAAACCAATGATTGATTTACGATGCAAATATCGATGTCACTTGTTTTTCGACCATTTTGATTTCCAGTCGTAATGTTGTGGCTAACTTTACGATCACTTCAATTGGTCACAAACCGCAATGACTAATGTTTGTTGTTTAAATTATATGAGGATGGTTCCATTACCCAATCGAGAAGTAAGGCATTGATATGTAACACAAAGTGTTGATATGTAACACAAAGTGTTGATATGTAAACAACAAGATGTCGCGATATGTAACAACACATGTGTTGTTATTGTCATTTCAAAAATATGAACACAATTACTTAGTTACTTCTCACCATTTTTAACCATTTTTAGGTTACGAGTGTTGTGTATATTATTATGCTTCTAAATTATTTAATAGGAATCAGTTTATATTTAAATGTAACTAACGGTATTTTTTTTATTTTGATGTTTTTTTATGTGTTGTTATTTTCATTTCAAAAATTCTTCAAACATTGATACTATCATGGTATCGTGATAATATAGTGTTCAAATTCAAACCCTCTATAATATAAACGAAAACGTACCCAATTTTTGTTTAGCTTATGTATTAGACCAATTTCCTTTGACTTAAAAGTGTAAAGAGTGTAAATGTCAAAATGTATGGGCCATTTTTCTCACTTTTATTAATGATCAATATATTATGTAAATTCCAAAAAAAATAAAAAAATAACTGAATACATTAATTTGCAAGGTTAATTACCTTTAAATAATTTTTAATCATTTGAGTTTGTTCATTATCATTAGAAAAACTCAAAATTTGAACTGCCTTATATTAGTTTAATTTTTAAAGTTTTACATTGAACTCGTTCAAAAACAAAGAAAGATGTGCAAAACTGCGGTTACGATGTCAAAACTCAGCCTGATATACCTTTGGATGAGACTAATAATTAAATCGAAAGAAAGTAATTACTTGTGTCTAAAAAAAAATATTGATGTCAAAATTGGTTTAGTTGGTAGAAGTTAAGGACTTAAAAGAGTGTACACCTCAAGATCAAATTTGACCAATCTATTCTATTGTGAAAAAACAAAACTTTATAATTTGTGCCATTTAGCTTGGAAGTGATGTTGTCTTGGTAAGAAAATAAGTTTATTTGGTGAAAACTAGTGAGATTGTGACCCAATACCATCTCGTGAGTTGCAAGCAAAGAATTATTAAAAAGCCTTGATCCAACACACCTTATCAAACGTATCTTGCAAGTAAAGTAACATCCCGAGTTTAGAATTATGTTTATCGTTCTTGCGCTAATTTCCAAGTCGATATCATTAGTTGGACAGTTGGATTCAACAAATCTGAACCCGTTCGATGTGAATGGAAAACGCGTATAGTGTTTTTCATAGAAAAACAAAAGGCTATAGAAAGAGTCAACTAATAATCATCATTTAGCATAGATTAAGAGAACATTAAAGATAATCCCACTTGTGCAATCAATCAAAGTAGATAAATGGATGTTGCAATAATTAAAGATGTAGGAGTAGGTAAACCAACTTACTAGCAAGATGGAAAATTTATCAATGGAAAAAAAAATGAAGAATTTGTTTTATGGAGTTGGTAAGAAGAACATTATCAAGCTTGTTTATCTTGAAAATTGAAGGATTACTTTAACAAGTAATTCTAACACAAAAGTGATTTTTGAAGTATTTGATCACAAAAGAAGATCATATCAGCTGCACCAATTAAGTTAGTTTAAGTCGTGAAAGGAGGTTAGGGTGTTGATCATTAGATGAAAGATGTTAATATAACGCGCTTAAAATATATAATAAAAGAAAGTTAAAATTAAGTATTAACAAAGAGAAGTTTTTTTATACCAAAAAGATCATATTGGTGAGAAATCTTCAAAACCTAAAAAGGGAGTTGCCAAAAACACAACTTCTCTCTTTTTAACACACTTGTTTACACTAAATGAACTCATCAACTAAATGACTAATATCGAATTTTCCATTGCAGCATTCGACAACACTTAACACCTCTTGGAACGCGGTGACACTACATGGAACCACAAGTCCATTCTTCTGCTCAAACCCAAACTCATCCGAGGCCTTGTCCAACAACATTTTGAACAAAGGGTGCGACAAGTAGCCCGTTGGAACCACGAACCGACGCCTCTCTTCACCTATGTAAAGTGCAAGGTACCCCGTCGGGGTTGTACACGCTTCTTCTTGATCTTTGAGTAAATGCTCATGATGCGATGGTTCAGTGCCACTACTAACTTTCACTTTGACTTTCTTGGCTAGTTTCTTGACCGAACCCATCTTTCCCAACATCTTGGTTTTGGGAGAAGGAGAGATTAAATGGATTGAGAGATTCGAATAATGAAAATGGGGGAAGGAGGAGAATATGCTAGAGCCTATATGTAGTGTTAGCAAAGGAGAAAAGGAATGTTTCAAAGATAGTCAACTTATTGACTTTGTAACAATTAAAAATGGATTTTTTTTTGAACGGCCAACAAATTGGAATCACTCACGGAACACTGGAGTATCACCGTGCCACCAGTGTTGCCACGCGATCATATTCCACCACCAAGTCACCAATTCAGGAGGAAACTCATAATTATGAGAAAACCCCCTTTGTGAGATTCGAACCCAGGACCACTTATGGCCCTTAAGTCTTATCTCACCACCAAGATACCACTAGGCTATAATGCCTTGGGTAATTAAAAATGGATTATGATTGTATTCTTGTGTATTGGGAATCTCTTTTGACTTGATGATAAAATGGATTATGATTGTATTCTTGTGTATTGGGAATCTCTTTTGACTTGATGATATAATCTTTTTTACTTTTATTTCGATTAAACTTCAAAAAAATAATGATATATATACTTCAAATACTTATCAGATTGTATATAAATTCCTACTTTTTTCTCCATTCACGTCCCAATTTTTTTCATGCAAAACCAAATAAGCCTTAAAATAATTATACATACACATAAATTAACTAACTAATAAAAAATAGACTAGTAAAATCGAACCGAGTTTAAGCTTGACATGTTTAACTCTTGGTAAAAAAATATTAAGAAAATTGCATAATTGACTATTTAATCATCATTTGTAATTTGATAGGCACTATCCAAAATTCATAATTAGTTGCATAAAAATAAAACGGTTTAAAAATTATTATTTTTTAGATGAATACCAAAGCACAACAAACACATAGACTATGCGTGGTTGGTGAATGGTGTGTATCTCTGGAAGGTTATAATGGTGGATGGCATGCATGACAAATCTTACAAATTGACAATTACAAAATTCAAAATATAGTTTTGCATATTGAAAGAGAAAAATAAGCATTGCAACGATTTAATCACTAGTAAAAACGAAAAAACAACACACACAAACACGTAAAAAACTAAAAACTAAAGAAAAAACAAAGGCGAAAGAATAGTTCGCTTTGAGCTCATTGCATAGCTGCTTTTTATATTCAGCTATAAAGTGATCATCGTTAAAAAAAGCAAAAGAAAATTAAACAACACAAAATAACTATCATGATCATTCATAAGTCATAGAGAAGCAATGATTATGAGAGTTGAACTAATTGGTGATTGAGTAGGTTGAAGGTGGTCTTTTTTATTCTTTCATTTATAACAATAAGAAGAAAACATATTAGATAAATGGAGTTACTGTTTGGTTTGATGTGTTTTAATGAAATTTTGAATCGAGCTGATAAATACGAGTTTAAAAACCAACAAACCAAACCAGCAGTGTTGGGTGTCTGTATAGCACGATCATATTTGGAGGAAATGAGGATCTAGTAGCAGGTGACCCAAATTGGATATTAGACTGTGCGTTATGGCTCACCTTGAGCCCAAAGTGAAAACCCTCTACCTCATCAACGGAATAACTACTATTGTCGGGGTATTACTCAGGGAGAAGTGAGGATAGAGATGAAAACTGATTCAAACTTGGTTCCATGCACGTGCATGGATATTGCTGGCTCTTAGGAAGTTGGTTATGGTCTTCCTGGTTTTGTGTTAAGTTTTTACGTTATAAGTTGTTAGATGAGTCCTAGTTACCTGGTTACCGTTTGTTTATTTCCTATAAATAGTTGTGTAGGTTTGCTTTCATTGTATGCACTTTCAAAAGTATTCAGTGAAATAAAAGAGCCAAGCTTTGAGTCGTATTTTTTTTTGTGTGTTTGTGATAAGTTCTGAACCATTAGTGGTATCAAAGCCTGGTGTGCTCTAGAGTCTTAGTTTCTTTTTCAAGTGTGTGTGTGTATCCATCTTCTCATTAATCAATGGCTGAACAAGTTAACATGTTGCCCATGGCTCCTCGTCCAATCCCTATCTTTAATGGTGAGGGTTATGAGTTTTGGAGCATTCGTTTGAAGACCATTCTGAGGTCTCGTGATCTTTGGGAGATGGTGGAATCAGGAGTCAATGAGGCCGAAACAGATCAAGGTAAATTGAAGGAAAACAAGAAGAAAGATGCCCATGTAATGGCAGTCATTCAGCAGGCTGTCCATGATCAACTATTCTCAAGAATCTCTGCTGCTTCTTCTGCAAAGGAGATATGGGAGATCTTGAGAATGGAGTTCCAAGGGGACTCACAAGTAAAAGCTATCAAATTGCAGGGGTTGAGAAGAGATTTTGAGAATCTCAGCATGAAAGAGAGTGAGTCCATTGGAGACTATTTTTCAAGGGTTATGGGAATTGTGAGTCAGCAAAGGTCTTATGGGGAGATAGTTGTTGATAAGGCTGTTGTTGAGAAGATTCTTAGGAGTCTCACTCCTAAGTATGATTATGTGGTTCCCTCTATTGAAGTATTAAATGACTTGTCAACTCTCACTCTTGTGAAGTTGATGGGGTCATTACAATCACAAGAACAAAGGATCAATAGTAGAGGACAAGACAAGGTAGAGAGAACAAATGACCAAGCCTTGCAAGTCTTTCAGGACTTGAACAGAAGCCCACAAGGAAACCAAAGAGGAAGAGGAAGAGGATTCAATAAAGGAAGAGGTAGAGGAAGAACATCAGAAAGGGGCAGAGGGCCTCAATGCTGTAATTGTTACAGATATGGCCATGTAAAACGTGATTGTTGGTTCAATGATGAAGGTCAGACTAATGTAGCTGACAATGAAGGACAAGATGATGGAAACAATGTTGAAGAAAAACATTTATTCATGGCTTTTGTCCCTGAAGCTGAATATGCTCTTATGACAGATGAAGTTGGAAAGTATGGTGATTCTAATCATGGAAGCTGTCTGTGGTTCTTGGATTCTGGATGCTCAAATCATATGACAGGTAACAAAAGTAGCTTTATTGCTCTAGATGAATCTTTCAAGTTAAATGTTAGGTTGGGAGACAGGAAGAACTTGGCTGTAGAAGGAAAAGGGACAGTCGGGATTGATATTAGTAATGGATGTTACAAGCTTCTTGATGATGTTTATTATGCACCCAACTTGGAGTACAATTTGCTTAGTGTGGGTCAGCTCATGAGAAAGGGCTACTCATTACTATTTGATGATGGTAAATGTGTTACCAAGAACAAAAAGACAGGAGCTACATTGATGAGCATAATGGTTGCCAAGAATAATATGTTTTTAATGGATGCTGCTCATGCTGAATCATCCATTCAAGCTGGATCCTCTACTCATTCTGCAATTCCTCAAGCTGCTGATGAAGTATTAAGACTATTTCATTTAAGGTATGGACACTACAATCTTCATGCTTTAAAACAGTAGTATGATAATAGAATGGTGATTGGGTTGCCATGGGTTCATGTTGTTGCATATTGTACTAGTTGTGTTTTTGGAAAACAAGTCAAGGCTCCATTCAATTCCAAACTGTGGAAGGCAAAAAGGAAATTGGAATTGGTCTATGCTGATGTATGTGGTCCCATGCAGGTTCCTAGTTTAGTTGGTAATTATTATTATTTGTTGTTTGTTGATGATTTTACCAAAATGTGTTGGGTCTATTTTATAAAAGAAAAATCAGAAGCATTTGGAAAGTTTAAAATTTTCAAGGACTTGGTAGAAAAAGAAGCTGAATGTGCTATTAAGACCTTGAAAACTGATAGAGGGGGTGAATTTTGTTCTAATGATTTCAATTTTTTTATGATCTTCATGGCATTAAACATGAACTCACTCCTCCCTACACACCTCAACATAATGGTGTGGTAAAGTGGAAAAACAGAACTGTCATGGGGCTCACTAGAAGTATGATAAAAGAGAAACAAATGTCAAATTATTTTTGGCTGAGGGTGTGGCAACAGTTGTGTATTTGATTAATAGAGTCATTACAAAGTCATTAAAGAACAAGACACCTTATGAAGGGTGGTATAATGAAAAACCAAAAGTTGATCATCTTAGGGTGTTTGGCAGTCTTGCATATGCTGTCACACCTAGTCAAAGGAGGAAAAAGTTAGATGACAGGTCTGAGGCAGCCATATTCATTGAGTACATTCCAGAAACTGATAGATATAGGCTATACAATCCAAAGAACAAAAGGGTTTACACTAGAAGAGATGTCCAAGTGAGAGAGGAAACAAGATGGGAATGGAAAAAGGATGAAGAAAAAAAGAGTTATGAAGCTTGTTTTGTGGACCCATTTCCACATATGGGTTATATTGGGGAATCAAGTGATGACACTGATCCTGCTCCATTCTCCAGTCCTGGTCAGTCCAGCAGTTCACATGGTATTGATCAGTCCAACAGTTCACATTCTGAATCAAACAGTGTGCAGGGTGGTAGTGATGATCAGGCTTCATTAACTCAATTCTCATCACCATCACCTAAGTTGAAAGCCTTAAGTGATGTGTATGAGACTGCTAGGAAAGTTAATGTTGATTATGAAACTAATACTCTAATAGTTGATCTTTCCTCTTGTCAGTTTGCATTAAACATAACAGATCCCATGAATTATCAAGAAGCTGTCAAGAAACCTGAATGGAGAATAACTATGAAAGAAGAAATTGAAGCTATTGAGAAGAACAATACATGGGACCTTGTGAACCTGCCAGAAGGAAAGAATTTAGTAGGGTTGAAGTGGATTTTCAAAACAAAGCTTGGACAGAAAGGAGAGATTCTTAGGCATAAAGCCAGATTGGTTGTAAATGGATATTCTTAGCAACATGGTATTGATTATCAAGAGACCTTTGCACCAGTGGCAAGGTTTGAAACAATAAGGGTGGTCATATCTGTTGCTACTCAGTTGGGATGGGAATTACATCAACTAGATGTGAAGTCAGCTTTTCTAAATGGAGATTTGTTAGAAGAGATCTATGTGCAGCAACCTGAGGGCTTTGAAATGGCTGGAAAAGAAGATAAGGTTTACAAATTAAGAAAGGCTCTATATGGATTGAAACAGGCTCCTAGAGCTTGGTACTCCAAGATCGATAACCATTTCTTGAAGCATGGTTACAAGAGAAGTCACAGTGAGCCTACTCTTTATGTAAAGAGGGTGGATTCTGATAATATGATCTATGTTTGCATCTATGTGGATGATATTATATATATAAGTTCCTCTTCTATATTGATGGCAGAATTTAAGAAGAGCATGATGGATGAATTTGAAATGACAGACATGGGGTTATTGAAGTACTTCTTGGGACTGGAAATTAAGCAAACAAAACATGGCATTTTCTGTCACAAGAGAAATATGCCAAAGGATTGTTAGCTAAATTTGGTATGTCAGGCTGCAAAGTTGATCCAGTTCCTATGCAGGTTAATGAGAAGCTGATGACTGAAGATCTTACTGATAAGGCTAATCAAGTTGTGTATAGAAGTCTGGTTGGAGGATTGATTTACTTGACCCATTCAAGGCCTGATTTGTCATATTATGTTGGTATAGTTTCCATATACATGCAGTCACCCTCTAAGCTTCATTAGGCAGCTGCTAGAAGGATCTTGAGGTATGTTGTTGGTACACAGAAGCTTGGTATATGGTATGAAAGGGGAAGGCAAGTAGAGCTGCTTGGTTACACTGATAGTGACTGGGCAACCAGCATGGATGATAGAAAGAGCATCTCAGCTAGTGTTTTCAATTTGGGAAGTGGTGCAGTTACATGGTGCTCTAAGAAACAAACAACAGTGGCATTGTCTAGTATTGAGGCAGAATACATTGCTGCAACAGCTGCTACTTGTCAGGCAGTGTGGTTAAGAAGAATTTTAGAAGAGTTGGGACTGGAGCAAGTTGAGGCTACAACCTTGTTCTGTGATAATCAGTCCACAATTAAGCTAAGTAAGAATGTTATTTTGACCAATAATTCGAAACACATTGAGTTGAAAACATCATTTTGTTCGTGAAATGGTTGCAAGTGGTCAAGTGATGTTGAAGTTTTGTAATACGAATGAGCAGCTGGCTGATGTTTTAACTAAGGCATTGAGCAAAGAGAAGTTTGTGTTTTTCATACATGAATTAGAGTGAAGGAGTTTGAATCATGGGGGTGATGAAAACTGATTCAAACTTGGTTCCATGCACGTGCATGGATATTGCTGGCTCTTAGGAAGTTGGTTATGGTCTTCCTGGTTTTGTGTTAAGTTGAATTGTATACATTATACGTTGTTCGATGAGTCCTAGTTACCTGGTTACCGTTTGTTTATTTCCTATAAATATTTGTGTAGGTTTGCTTTCAATATATGCACTTTCAAAAGTATTCAGTGAAATAAAAGAGCCAAGCTTTGAGGCGTATTTGTTTGTGTGTTTGTGATAAGTTCTGAACCATCAGATAGCACTTAGGAAGATGGGAACGGCTAAAGCAGTTGGTCCGAAAAACATACCGATAGAAGCATGGAAGTGTTTAGGAGAGGTAGGAGTCCAATGGCTGACTCGTCTGTTCAATCTTATTTTTAAATTTGGAAAAATATCAGATCAGTGGAGGAGTAGTGTCATGGTGCCTTTATACAAGAACAAAGTAGATGCTCAACGTTGTGGGAGTTACAGAGGGATAAAGTTATTAGGTCATACTATGAAATTATGCGAGAGGGTAATTGAAACTAGAATTACGAGAGAAACTTAGGTTACGGTAAACCAATTCGGTTTCATGTCAGGGCGGTCAACTACAAAAGCGATACATATCCTAAGGAGATTGATTGAAAAGTATCGGGAACAGAAGAGGGATCAACACATGGTATTTATTGACCTTAAAAAAGCCTATGATACTGTGCCTCGTGGCCTAATTTGGGATAGTTTGGAAGGCTAAGGTGTTCCTGGGAAGTATATAGACATTGTAGGACCAGAAATCAATCTATCAACATTTAATCAACACGAATACTGAACCGGCAGGTGCGGAAACCCTAACGATCAAGCAAAATGATAAAAATCTATGTCAAAACACGCGAGAAATCATTTTCAACGTTTTCATTAATCATTTACTTGAAATAACTTGTTGCAGACTCGATTAATGATAAACACACGGTTCTAGGGTTTTTTGGACAGAGTGTGGGCACTAATGAACAAGACAAAACTGACAATAACTAACTATAACCGTCATCCAAATCCCCTATATATAGACTAGGTTGGTTCGACCTATCGTGGGTCCAAACCAAGCCCATTCGACCTAACAATATCCCTTCATGTTTTCATTCGACCCTACGTTTACCCAAACCAAACATACAAACTTCAAACTACAAAATACAATCGACGTTTTTCGACCTAAACTACCCGAAAGCTACAGACACATATATGAAATATGCATCCATAGACTCCACCTTGTCTGTAGCTCGGGTTTTCCTTTGTTGTCTCTTATAACACCCTTCAAGTTGTCTTTTGCGTTCTTTGTTTTCCCAGCTTCAGCTTGAATTGGTCATTTTTCCATTTGCTTCCTTAACTTCATAGAATGTTTACCCAGCAACGACTTGTAATCACAGTCCGAATGAACTTCAAACGCAAAACAGAACTTGATTACAGCCTGAAATCTCCATGCTTGTCCAATATCCAACGCATCAAAATGAATTGGATTGAAATACAACGTCTCCACATCACGTCTCGAATAATTTATCAACCACATAGGATCAAAAATCCTAATCTTCTTGCATAGCTTCTTCGGGTCTTCATTATCTAACACAATCATAGCTTCACCCGATCTCCAATCATAGTACCAAAATGCAAAATCTTTACTGATATTCTGCTCGATCGGCATCAAAGGAATCTTCTGCATGCAAGTAGGTGGTTTGTAATTCAAAGTCAAAAACGGAAGATTATTCCACAGGTTGATCTTTTTGTGACCTATTCTATAAGGATATTGAGGCTTGAACATGTCCCATTTGTTTGGCTTTCACGTGTCATCTTCTCAACCATCCATTCTAACAAACTCGAATGTGTAGCATCAATCATCCTGTGCCTGCATATGTCTCTCACAGCCCAATATGGAATAGTCTTCATAACATGAGCTCTGTTGAAATACAAAATCCATCTCTCCCATTTTCTCCTGACACATCTCAACTGTGGAAAGAACTTCCAACTAATCGCTATACCCTTGAATATCTTGTTGTGATAGCAATAAAACTCTCCTTGAATAGGTGGTAGAGGACGATTGTCCGCTTCTTCACACAATGATGAAATAGCATTCCCGAGATATTAAACTCTTTGTTCAGAATAAGAGCAACCGCCATGGAACATATTGTGTCACGAAGACCTTCGAATCCACCTCTGATTGGTGCAAACACGTGAATGATAACATGCAGCAAATACTTGAAAGTAGGACACACATTGGACTTGTTCAGTTGGCAATCCGTAATCTTTCCAAAGTACTTCATCCTTAGAAAACAACCTCTTTGTACTCTCCACGACAACTTTATCGTATCAGACTCTTCGTCATTTAGTCTCAAAAGTCTTTGAAAGTCTTCTTTTGAAATCAACATAACTTTGTCTTGAATTTTGCTGTGAATCACCGTCTTACCATCAAAGAAATCTAATCTTGCATTTGCCCAAAATTCCTTCTGATGATCTTTATAAATAGTGTGTGGCTGCGAAATGGCATATACAATTCTCGATCTTCTAAGACAATCTATAATCCATCAAAAACTTCATACTTTTCATCGACTTCTCCATGATAAGCACAGTTGTTATGCTTAAGTTCAAATCTTAATTCTGCCATTTCTACACAGACAAACTAATCAAAAAGTTCACTAGATAAATAATCGGATTGAAATTTGTAAGTTTTTGACATTTTGTATTTTCATTCGACCTATCGAGGGTACGAATGAGTTTTAATTAGCCCGAATGAATGAAAAATATTTTCATTCGTACCAATGATGGCAGGATTGAGCATTTTCAAATTTACAATCTGATTATATACTCAATTTCAAACCTTGAATTTTGTTTCATTTCATTCTAATAACAATGCTTAACCTATTTCAAACATCAATTGTTGTTAAAACCTGCTTATCGATTGTTTTTAACTTAACTTAGGGTTCGTATATAATCAAAATCTTCTATAATGTGTTTAAACCCTAAGTTATGGATCAATATCCCCCTAAAATGATCGATAATCACTATGCAATAAGAAATTTATGTTCAGATTGTTGAAAGCATGTCCAATTGAATCATTAGGGTTTCAGTTCATAAAAACCCCAATTCTGATGCATTCCATGGACAAAAACTGCGACAATTCCACCAATCAGTACCTGGAAACACTGAGAATAAGATGTCAAAATGTCAAAAGCAAATTCGAAATCTCCCCCTTAGATGATGGATGTAAGAACAGTAAATCAGAACGAAAATAAGAATTGGTTCAAATGAGGAATAAACTATATATAGAAGCTTTGGTTTGTACCATTGAGAGCGCGAATGAAAGTGAAAATTTCTCATTCGGACCAATTAAGGTACGAACAAAGGTTTGTTGTAAAGAATTTCTAAATCGACTCATTTACAGCGCGAATCAATGACACAAAAATTCATTCAACCTAACGAAATGACGAATGGATTTTGTGAAACACTAATTTTAAGCAAATTCCCAATTCATTGCACTTTTTGTCAATTTTTATAAAACAATCAATCATTCAATGACAATTTTGAAAAAATTATTAGTTTAAAACTCATTTGGTAATTCCGGCATGCCAAACTTCAAAAAAATGATCAATTTCCAACATCGGCTATCGAAACTAAGATAGAAATGTAAAAATTTTAGCTTTTCTGAAATTTATGCTAAAACACACCAATTTTTTTTTTTTTTTGAGTTTTTCATAAGAATGCTGAAAGTAAAACGAAATGCACAAACTAAAAAAATGACATACTCCCGTATCAAGGAATTTGCACAAAGCTTCAGCGTAACGCGTCATTATATTGAGGTTATCGAAAAGTTACAACGTATAATACACAGAGGTAGCAGGTCAGCAAATCAATAAAGCAATGTATGTACTTTACCAGGGTGAGACTTATATCGATTATGATTTTCATCATAGATTCGACATGATGCATTATATAATCTTTAATTATCTTCATACATTAAAGTTCCTCATTCGGTAACTTTTGGATTTGGCTTTATTAGCTATTTTAAGATACCCTGATTGAATCTAGGTCTGTATATTAATACAACAGAAGATCAGTCAGGCCATCCCTAGATAACACACAATATAGTGACCCGAAACTTCTGATTTTGGTAACCCTATCAAACGAATTTACGGTACTAAGACCATACGCCCATGAGGTGTTCAGCCACATAGCACGTAGTTCGTTATATTTGTATCACGAAGGCACACATTACTAGGTCTATGAAGCCTACCAGCACATCACACAAAGTCATCACATGTCAAATTAATCTTTCCAATTCTTTAGCAAGTGATAGCTCCTCACTGATGTACTATCATTTCCTCTTTTTCTGTAGGAAAAATCATTTTAGGTTTTTTTTTTTAATTTTTATGGTTTTTCAAATTTTTCAATGTTTTTGTTTTTTCTCAAAAGAAACTCCCCCTAAAATTAAAAACATATTTTGGATTTTTAATTTTTTTATAAGCAAAACAAAAGAAAAATATGATAACCTGATGAGGATTTAATCTTGCTTTTCCTTTATAGCATTTGCTTTTAACAAAAACTCAAAACGTGGTTTGTCAAAAGCTTTTGTGAACAAATCAGCGCGTTTGTGGCTTCATTATCACAATGAATAAAGGTTTTCAGAAATTGCAAACCGTAGTCGCGCATTTGCTATTGTATCCACCGAACCTGTGAGCAACAACTCGAGGCCGCTACATATTCTGTTTCACACATAGAAAGAGCAACTGACGTCTGCTTCTTGCATAGCCAGGTAATCAACCTTCCCTTAAGGAATTGACATTCAGCCAATGTGGATTTCACATCAATAGCATAACCACCATAATTTGCATCACTAAAAGCAATGAGGTCAAAGTTATCATCATTAGGATACCATAACCCGCATGATGGACATCCCTTCAGATAACGTAGGATTCATTTGACTTCCGTAAGGTGAGATTTTTTCGGCTGGTATCTTGCGCAAAGACATGTTGCAAACATTATATTTGGCCAGGAAGCAGTCAGGTACATCAAAGATCCGACGATGGCTTGATACGTAAAAGGGCAACGACTTCACCCTTCAAATCAACTCCAATTCCCTGCAAAGACTTTCGTTAGTCAAACCAAATATAATATCGTCAACATAAATCTGTACCAGGAGCAAATCACCCTCTGTTTTCTTCATGAAAAGGGTACAGTCAACTTGTCCTCTTTTGAAACCTCGAGAAAGTAAGTATGTGCTGAGCATTTTGTACCACTGTCGAGGGGCTTGGTGTAAACCGTACAACGCTTTGTTCAGTTTATAGACCTTATCCCAGTTGATAGGATACTCAAAACCTAGTGGTTGCCCGACCTATACCTCTTCCTTCACCACACCATAGAGAAAAGCACTTTTAACATCCATTTGATACACCTTGAACTTCATGTAAGACGCGTACGCAAGAAACGTCCGAATGACATCCATACGTGTGACCAGTGCATAGACTTCATTGTAATCGATTCCTTCTGTTTGTCTATAACCTTGAACTACCAATCAAGCTTTGTTCCAAACAATCACTCCACGATCATTATTCTTGCACTTGAACACCCATTTTGTTCCAATCTTCTTTCATATAGCTGGTAGATCAGTTAAAGTCCAAACTCCAAGTTTCTTGAATTGTTAAAGTTCTTGTTGCATTGCATCCACCCATGATTCGTCATTCAATGCATCTTTGTATGATTTTGGCTCTACCTACGAGACATAACAAGCAAATGACCAATCATTTTGTTCACCTAATTTTTGAATTTCAGAATGAAGGGCAAGGGAACCAATATTATCATTAGATAACGTGCGTCTTAGTTGACCACATGTCATCACACTACTACCAGGATAACCAATAACTTGTTCCAATGGATGATAAGTGTTGAGCGGAGATTCCAGATATGCGGGAACAGGAATCACCATCTGAACATTGACATTCTCTACTGAATCTAGATCATTACCCTCATTTGAAGTAGACGGTACATCTGTAGACTGATTTGGGTTCACTGGAGGTGAAACGGTATTCTGGTTCAGGACTGCTTCATTAGTAACTTCTTCATCATCTTCCGACTCCAAAGAATCAAATATATCAGAAACATCTTGAAACACCTCTTCTTCAGTTGAAGTTGAAGTAGCAACAGGAGCATTGGTATCATTAGAAGATGTGGTAGGAGGAGTTACAGTGATCGGACATCACTGGTGAAGTGACTGCATTTTCACACTTGTGTTGTTTGCCCTTCTTGCATGATACACACTTATCATTTAGATGGAAGTGCTTTACGTTGACACCATCAACAAGACCATTATTCACAAGATTATTCATTTTCGTGAGATGAATATGTCCCATTCTTCGATGCCACATGATGGACTCCTTTTCTGTAGCTTTTGACAAGAAACATGTAACTTGTCCCTTTGATGTAGTTGCCTTGCTCATATCAAGAATGTAAAGATTCTTCACTCTCGGAGCTTGTAACATGATCCATTCTTTAGGAATTTTGAAACCAGGCTTTAAGACGTAGCAAGCTTTATCATCAAAGTGAACAGAGAACTTATTATCACCTATTTGAGAAACACTCAGAAGATTGTAATATATTTGCTTCACATAAGATATCTTCTCAAAACTCACAATCCCATTACTAACACTTCCTTCCATTGTAATATAACCTCCTTTGTTTCCGGAAAAAGCAACATAACCTCCATTAATATTCCAAATGTCAAATAGGATTGTCCTATCCCCCATCATGTGCCTGGAATCTCCTTTGTCAACAATCTAAAGACTGCTAATAGGGCCAGCTGGAACTCCCTGTACGAGCAAGTAAAAGGCTAGTTCTTTCAGGGGACCCAAGCCTTCATGGTCTTGGGTCGTCAAGTTTCATCTTTCAATGGAAAAACTTTCTTTTCTTCAATGTTTTTCTCATTAACATTCTTGTTGCTCGCTTTGCAATTCAAAAAGGGATAGCGGCGCAGCTTGTTGCTCGCTTACCCATTATCCAGATGTAAACTTGACTTTTTTAATCTATGAAAAGAATCTCATCCAAAAAAGATATTATTAAATGTGCATCTCTATTTTGTATTCAATTAACATTCAATGCATTTGAAGATGAGGTAGAACACTAGAAGAACCTTTTGGTAACCAAGTTTGCTCAGGTCATTTTAAAATTCTGATTTGTTTAGTATTATCCAATTTAACCTTTTTGTTTTTCTTTGTAAGAACCTTTTGTTGAGCATTCTTAGTAACCTAGTCTGAATTAATAGACGAAGGTCCGGCAACAGATTTAACAGATGGTTTAGTAGTTGATTTTACCACATAAACCTTATGTTTATCTTTCACCGTATTTACATCATTTTCTTCTATGGTTTGTTCATGGCAATTCGATTTCAATTGTCATAAACAATCGGTTGTTTTCCTCTTGATTGATTAAATTGCCTTTGAGGAGCACCAACTCTCAAATCCCTATGGTTTCTTCTAACCTCAACTTCATGCCTTTTGTGTCTTACACATGGCCAGTGAACAAGTAAATGCCCTCGCTCCCCACATTTAAAACAGGCACGGTATTCCTCAAACTTAGGCTTATCATGAAAACTCGCAAAAGTGTTAACCGCGTATTGATCATCAATATATTTCCTTCTTAAACTCTAAGGAGTAGACTCCAATGAGTAAGATGGTTCAACACTTCCAGTCAGTTTAACAAATTCAGTCACATGAACTTTACGATTTTTAGAATCATCACTATACAAGTTTCTAATTAATTCCGGGGGAAAGTCATTTGTTCTTTCAGATTTTCGAAACCAGATTTTACTTTCTAGCCAGATTTTACAAATCTTTGAATAGTTAACAAACTGTATGGGATATCCGGCATCAGAAAATATTTAATCGAATCCTTCCATTCGATAAAAGATTTTCACACCCTTTTCAGATTCTTTCTCATCAATTTTCTTAACTGGTGGTTTCGGTTTTGTTTCAGCTTTGGGAGGAACCTGAACTTTTGTAGATGGATCACATGCAATGTGATTTTCTAAAGGAATCTCAATAGTTTGTTCAGATTCTACCTCTGCCTCCGAGTCAGAATCATTTGTGACTGCTACCACATTCTCATTGTTTACACCTAATATCGGTCTTACATCTGAATGAGGATCCCCCACACTTGAAATGTTCGATTCGTTTTCAGATGTGGATGTTGATGTTTCTGAACTCTCAGTGCTTCTTGTATCAAAATTATGATTTTCAAATCGAACTGGAGATGGAACAGACTTGTAACCGATATTTGTTGGAACATATTCTTTGTTAGGTAGTTCAACAATGTGGTCAAGCACGTATCTCACATTTAGATAACTTTCTAACTTCTTATTCATTTTCTCATACAAACATCTGACCTTGGCCATTTCTAGTTTTGTATCCTCAATTTCATTTATGTAATTATTGATTGCAATTTGTTTGTTCGAAAGAGTTTTAGTTAACTGAGACACATCCTTTTTGTAATTGTCTAGAGATTTGTTTAAAGCTTTTTCGTTCTTTTGAAAACTTTCTATTGCGGTTTAGCATTGGCTAAGTTAGTTTTCAAGTTGAGAATTTGTTCTTCAGACCTATCACATCTTCCTGGCAAAGTGATACAATCTTTACATTTAGGAAGTGAGTCAGAACTTACCAAAGTTGACGAATCAGTCATAGCCATGAGAGCAAAATGTGCTTCCTTTCCAGAAAAGAATTTAGAATAGTCGATCCTAGTGCATGCATCATCAACCATGCATGGCTTCTTTCTTATTAGAAAGTCAGCTTTGACTAGTAACTGATCAACGTCATTATCAAGAGAATTCAGACTTGTCTCTGAATCAGCTTCAATTTCAGAATCTGAGCAGTCTGAATCTGGTACATCCGAATCTCCTTCAACCGGCTCTTCAACCATCTCAGTCTCATTCTTCTCAACTACCGGTCCCACAACCAAACCTTCTTCTTGAATTGTTTCTTCTTTCATGACCTCCTGAGCATAACATGCAACATTCCCTCCTTATAACTCTTGGACACTCAGTTGCATGTCATTCCAGTTAAACCCTTCATCTTGTTGAATAACGAAAGCTTTGTTTTCATTCTGATTTTGGTTGGTGAGAGTGGTTACTAGGACAATGTTTCTTTCAGTGTTTGGGGTACTTTGAGTTTGCTAGGGTGATGGTGTTTGTCTTTGGTTTGTATTGAAAGGAACATTTTGTCGGTTTTGGTCTTGGTAATTGTTTTGACGGTTTTGGTTTTGATTTTGATAGTTTCTATTAAAAGGATTTCGGTTAGCTTGTTGTTTTGGGTTGGTGCATTCACGGGCAAAGTGTCCTTTGCTTCCATAATTAAAACATGTAACCTTGGCTTTATTGAACCCGTATGTTGTGTTAGGTGAAGTTGCCAGATTGGTTTTTCCAGTTCGCTCCATGAACTCATGAGCTCTCCTAACAACACTAGAGAATGCCCACTGAATATCCATAAGCTCCATTTCATCCTTATCGAGTTGAGCATAATCTTCATTGTCCATGTTAGAAGTTTCTAACACAATAGAACTCGGACTTGAAGATGCATGTCCAACATTAGATGAAGATTGTTGATTCATGATCATTGTTGGAGCAGCTAACCATGGTGCATATTGCATTGGAGCTTTAGTTGGAGTAACATATGAGGAAGAAGATAGAATTCCATAATAGCTCACCAGATTTGTTTGTTCAACACTAGAAGCAAAGGCTGTTTGTGGTGCCGAACTAACACCAACATTAGGAATAGCTGAAGATAACGAGCTAACGTAATACAATTCTGGATTCTGTGGAATTTATGCTTTCTTCGCCTTTTTTCTTTCTTCAACCTCCTTGTTCTCCAACTTTTGAATGAATTCTGTCAACGTCTAAAGATGGAAAGAGTCTTTCTCTTTCAAAACTTCAACAAGCTGAATCCAATAGGAAGGTAATGCATCTACAAATCTTTCAACACATTCAGTCATGGGATAGGATATATTGTAGTTAGACAACTTGGATAGCAAATGAAAAAAGCGAGTAGTCAACTCCTTCAAAGTTTCATTTCCCACAAAACTGAAATTCTCAAACTCTTTCTTCAGCTTTTCCATTCTTAGCCTCTTAGTCTTCTCATTCCAATCATTCCTACTCTGAAGAGCATCCCACAGTTACTTTGCAGTAGTACATGGTCCAAATTGATGTAGCAAATCTTGAGTCAAAGCTTGAGATAACTGTGAGTAAGCTTTCTTCTCAGCAGCATACTTTTTCTTTTCATCATCAGTCACATCATCTAATGCAACCGGAGTGTTTGAATTCTCCACCATTGGTCGCACATACCCACGCTCAATAACTTGCCATGCCTCACCACCATCTAACCCTTCCAAATGAATTTAAAATCTATTTCGCCATAATGGATACTCAGACATATCCATCAACTTTGGTGGTGTATTTCCATTCCCGGTTGACAAGTCATTCATTAATAAGTTGATAGAAGATGTGGTCTAATTCTGAGCTGCTGCTGCTGCAACACCCTCACAATCCGTCATTGGTTGAGGAGGAGGAGGTCACACAACCGGTTGAACCGGAGCCGATTGTCCAATAGTTAACCATTGATTGTTGAGATTGTGGTGTAACTTGCTTCCCTATTCAGCTGCAAATGCCTAGGGATTCATCGATGGTTTTGTTGCTGAGTCGTGTTCGGTCGACTCATAGAAAAACCCCACATGTTGTCCACAGTCAAAAAGTTTCAACAGTTAGAAATTTTTTTTGATCTGGCAGTCGAGGGTACGAATTAAATTTAAGAACTCCTGTTCAACCTCAGAAGTAGCACGAATAAAATCACTATACTTTGGTTCGACCTCATGAAGGCACGAATCAAGAATCAGTAGCACGAATGAGAATCAAAGGTTCGAATGAAAAAAAAAGTAACTCCTATTCGTACCAAATCTAGCACGAATGAGTATCAAAAAACTTTATTCGACTTAATGTCAGCTGCCATTTGACCTGTCCAGAACCCATGTTCATATTTTCTTCAAAAACACTAACTTTTGATATGATTTTCAAAAGGTATCATAATTTGAATTAAAAATGGTTAGGATTTGGATTGGATGGAATTTTAACCAACTTTTGTGAAAGAACTTCTGAAATTGACACCAAATCGACTTCTAAATCAATCAAAAACCATGTTTAATGTTCAAAACTATGAAAACAGCAAAATTTTTGATGATTTTGAACTGAAATCTGTAAGATTTTTATCAATTTGTAATCGTGTGATTGAGCACAAGCTCTGATACCACTATGTAGGATCAGAAATCGATCAATCAACGTTTAATCAACACGAATACTGAACCGTCAGGTGCAGAAACCCTAACGATCAAGAAAAATGATAAAGATCGATGTCAAAACACGCAAGAAATCATTTTCAACGTTTTCATTAATCATTAACTTGAAATAACTTGTTACGGACTCGAGTAGTGATAAACAAACGGTTCTAGGGTTTTCTGGACAGAGTGTGGGCACTAATGAACAAGACAAAACTGACAACAACTAACTATAATTGTCACCTAACTCCACTATATATAGACTAGGTTGGTTCAACCTATCGTGGGTCCGAACCAAGCCCGTTCGACCTATCAATATCCCGAATGAAAACTTCATGTTTACATTCGACCCTAAGTTTACTCGAACCAAACATACAACTTCAAACTACAAAATACAATCGACGTTTTTCGACCTAAACTACCCGAAAGCTACAGACACATATATGAAATATGCATCTACAGACATGATTAGGGATATGTATGTTAGCTCGAAGACTTTTGTCTGTGCGCCTATAGGTGATACTGATTCATTCCCCGTGGAGGTACAACTCCACCAAGGATCTGCGTTGAGTTCGTTTCTCTTTTCTGTAGTGTTGGATGAGTTGTCTAGGTCGATTCAGGAGGCTACTCCATGGTGCATGCTTTATACAGATGATATTGTGTTAATGGCGGAGACGACTCAGAGTTTGAATACAAAGTTAGAGGAGTGGCGTGCAGCTTTAGAGGGCAAAAGCTTAAGAATTAGTATATCTAAGACTGAGTACTTATATTGTGATTTCGGTGGTGCAGGAGTTGATGACAACACTCGGATTACCATTGACGGACAAGAGGTTCCGCGTGTAACTTAGTTCAAATATCTAGGATCATTTGTGCAAGGGGATGGGGGAGATAGATAGTGATGTAGCCCATCGCATCCAAGCTGGTTGGTGTAGGTGGAAGACAGCCTCATGAATATTGTGTGACAGAAGGTTTCCAACTAAATTAAAGGGAAAATTTTATAGGGTCTCAATTAGACCTGCTATGTTGTATAGGACAGAGTGTTGGGCCATTAAGAAGACTCAAGCGTGCAAGATGGAGGTAGCAGAGATAAGGATCCTAAGGTGCATGTGTGGACATACAAGGTGAGACTGGATAAGGAATTAGGCTTTTAGGGTAAGGGTAAGAGTGGCTAGTATATCTGATAAGATAAATGAGGGAAGATTGAGATCGTTTGGTCTTGTGAAAAGGCGCCAGTGGACAGCGTCGGTTAGAGCAGTGGAAACCCTCACGGTGGATGGAAAGAGAAGTAGGGGCAAGCCCAAAGTAACTTGGGATGAGCAGCTTAGACGAGATTTGCTTGAGTTGCACCTCTCTAAGACATGATCCATGATAGAAATTTGTGGAGAAGTAGGATTAATGTTAAAGATTGTTAGTTTTCTGTGTGGGGGGGGGGGAGGCTGGGGTTCTATAGTTTTGTTTTAGTGGCGTTTTCTCCTTTACTTTATGTGGAATTTACATGTGATTGCATACTTGTACGCAAGACTGTCCATTTATAATGTCGAAGTGCTTAGGTATATTATTTAATTTCCCACAGCTTCTTTTTGTTTGTCTGTGGTATTGGTAGTTGCTTGTTTTATAGTTTGTTGTTTGTTTGATATTTTGATTTAGAGTTGGGTGGCTCTTTGGAAGCAGCATCTCTATCCCTATGGATAGAGGTAAGGTAAGGTCTGCCTACATTTCATATTTCCACCCTCTTCAGACCCTAACAAAATAGCTTGCTATCTTTGAGATTTACTAAGTACGGTTGTTGTTGTTGTATCATGCCAACTGAATGCTGACATGGCATTGGATAAAGCTTTTGTTTCACTCACTTGACCCTGTTATGGCTCAGCTTGAGCGAGGCTTTATCCAGTTTTTTATATTTTTTGTTTATAAGACAAATTAAAATAACATCACATAAATATTAAAATAACATCACATAAAAAACATCACATAAATATTAAAAACTATAAATAAATATTAAAAACGCGACTATTGTTGAAAGTGTGGTCTCATAGCTCTCCAAGCCGCATCGCTCGGGTAGTTAACGTTGTGCAGGGCACGGTATTCGTTACGGGCCTCCTTAATCGCCCCGTCTTCATTTAAACCCTCAATGTTGTTTAATGCACTTACGAATAACCCCTCAAATACTGTGCACTTCAAGCGTAAAGCCATAAATTTTCTTGTTATCTCTTCCCTGGAACGATGGTTGTTACCCATTTTTTGATGGAATCTAGTCACAACCGTGCTCCAAAAAGTTTTCGTTCGCTCATGTATTCCTTCTTGAAATGCGGTAATATAACTGTTGACCAACGCAAGTTCTTCCTTCACGATCCAACGTCATGTTTGGATTAGGTTTTGTGGAGGCGGAATTAGGTTTGGATTCGGGTTTTCGTTTGCCATTTGGGATCGGTTTTTAGGTGAAAATGATAATGGAATGATAAATAATGGTTTGGTTTATATATATATACACACACACACACTTTTATAAATATTGACCACTGGCTAGCAGCCAATGGCTACTTTTAAAATTTTTACAGGCTAGCTCACGCGAGCTAGAGCGCTTGGGCCCGCTCGCGGCCAGAGTAACGATGGGTGTTATGGTTCACGCGATCCACGTGACTTTGTTGGTAGCTCGTGGCAGCTCCCTCGCGGGCTACAACGAGCCACAACACATAGTCTTATGGTTCACGCGACCCACATGGCTTTGTTAGTGGTTCGCGATAGCTCGCTTGCGGGCCACAACACATAGTCTTAGAAAAGGTTAGATTTACAAAGTTACAAGCAACCAATCGGAAATGAAAAATGTATACTTTTTTAGATTTTTCTATAGTATTATTTTAAAAACATCAAGATTTTTAAAAAGTCATCAGATTTTTTAATAATGTTCTAACCAGTAGAGACTAGTATGAATGTATGATATGTGTTATGGTTGTTGAAACATTTATCCTATTGCTATAGATGACGTATAAACGATTTTGTTAAAGAAAATCATTAAGCATTTCGTATAAAATAGCCCAATTATTATGATTTTTATAACTAATAAAATAAAAAGTCAAATTAGGTTAAGCGTAATTATAAAATCTATGAAAATGTAGGTCCTCGTCCCCATCCAACTATAACGTGCGTGAGTGATTGAAAGAGAAGTATGTGAAAGATTCTTCCACCAACAAATGAGGAGCCTTATTACTCTTGTACTTTAAGTGTCTTCGTCCACCATTATAAGATTCCAAACCCAATTCATGAATATTGTATACATAAATGTTTAATCTTATTCTAAAGGATATTGTTTAATAGTTAGCAATATTAATTGATTTCAAATACAGAACTACACTACTTTAGTTGTGATACATAAAATGTTTATGTAACCACTTACATCACTCTCTTTATAATTATCATTAGATATGTCAAATCCCATGCACAATTACACAAAGCAATTCCTGTTATTCTTACAATTGTGAACTTTGAATTTACTTTTTATTAAACGCATCCTTGTGTTTCAAAAATAGCGTTAACTATTTATAACAACATGCTACATTTTTATTGTCATTAACAATTTAATTCACATGTTATTAGACAAATTATAATGTATTAGGTCGATGAAACTCGTAAATGCAAAGAGTTTGAAATGGAAACTAAGCGGTTAATATTTACGGGTTCCATGAAAAGAGAAAAGAAAAGCAAATACGATGCAATAGTGAAGGTATTTGATTTTTTAATAAAATTTATAACCTCGACTTATTATTTATATCATTGATTAAAAAAGTAAAGCGTGAAATTGAAGTGAGAGAGTTGAATAAGGGTATAATTTAAACACTTAGTCATGTTTTGAAAGCATAGTTTACACTTTGCAGATCTTTAACTACGATTAGTCTTTTACGTAGTCAAATTTGATCCAGATGAATAGTTAAATCTTATGTTAAAATGTTACTAATCCAAATAATGTATAAGCTTAAGTTGGTATTGCTATTTCAACATGTTTATTCTCCATAAGAATAATTATAATTAATAATCTTTATGGTTAATATAAGTTTGAGAGGAATGATGCATCCAGTCACAAAAGGACAAATGGCATGGGTCTAACTGCCGAAAGGACCGAAAGCAATATGCTGCCGTGGTACTCGCAATAAGATATGATATGTTTAGTTTTACTTTTTAGAAGCACTTTTTAATTGAAGGTTGAAAGGATGTGCACTATTTTAATCAATTTTGTGGGGGTGGTGTTGGGTTGGTCAAAACTCACATTGGGTGGTTGGTGTCCAAAGTCATATGTGTACATCTTCTGAAGCATGGTCCACCCAATCAATTTAAACATATGTGTTTATGGCATGTAAAGAGGGAATGGGATTTCATGTCAATTTTTAAGGTATTCGTATCGGATTGATTCATTTGTTTTTACAAGTGATATTTGTATATTGTTGATGTATTAGCCACACACCGGCCCTCATGCATGTCGTATAACAATGCAATTATGTTGTATGTAAGTCATATGATATGGCTAAGATGGCTATATAACGCATATGAGACAGTGTTTCGCCTACATCATACGGGTTGTGTGAAAATACAATTTGACAAAGAATTGACTGAGGTGCCAATTATATAACTCACAAGACCCGTGTCAACTTGTTCCTTCATCTATATGACTATATGACCCATATGAGATGACATATGTTATGGTATCCGGTTTTTAAGTTAGAAGATTGTGTGCAACAAAAATACTTTTTTTTATCAGAAGTGATGTCAACGTATACTATTTATTTGCAAAATCTAAAAAAAGTTAATTCAAATTTAGTTTTGATTTAAAAAAACAATGTGACAACAATTGTACCACACATGATACAACATTACAACCTAACTCATAACCGACCCCAACCACTGGCTCCACACTCACCACCCACAAATTTAATTTTTTTAAACCTTTTAGTGCACCTATAAAATTTAAATTGTTATTTTTTATCAATCTCAAACAAATCATATTACAACAAAATTAAATAGCATGTATCTTTTATGTTAAATATATGTGATGAGATAAGGTTATCACTTATCGTTAAGGATGTAAACAAGCCGGTTCCAAACTCAATTAGACTTGGGCATGAGCTCGCTTAACTTACTAGAGCTCGAGCTTGATTTGTTTATTACCTATTAAATAATTTATTTTAATTTTCAATTACTATTTTTTAAAATTTAAGTGCAACACTATATATATCTATATAGTATATTATTAAAATGCATTTGAAATAAACATTTTAACGTACTCAAAAGTTAAGAGCTTTTTAGAATTTAATGCATAAGGTCAATTAATCTTTCAAATACTAATGATACCTTAATCTCATCATATTAATTACATTTTAATTCTCTCATCATTAACCATAATTATGGTTATTTGATTTGTTGTTACCTTTTTACCCCTTATTTTAAACCAACTCTCTCATTATTTTTAAACAATGATAAGTTTTTTCATAAGTTAGTATTAAAAAAACCTATACCATAAAAAACAAGCATATTATTCCCTTTAATTTGAGTATATTATTGCTATAGTTTTTTAATTAAAAATTTGATATGTTAAGAGATTAACAATGTCTAGGGTGAGCAATAACTGAACCGTTAATCAAACTAAACTTAAAGCAGGCAAAACCAAACCGAAACCAACCACTAACCGAATTAAATGAAAACCAAATTAACAACAAAATGTTTATCGGTTTTTGTACTGTCGAAAAATCGAAATGAACTGAATTGAACCATTCATATTTTTGTCCCATGATTCCAGCCCAGCTGGTTGAGGATGTGAGGGTTTACTCCCTAAGGGAGGTTCCCGCACGGGGTCTCGAGTTCGAATCCCATTGGTGGCATAAATGCCCCATGTGGGTGTGGCCTATGGATGTGTTATTCCAGCTCTGCTTCGGTGGGGTGCCGATTCGAACCCGGGTGGCTTGACTTCCGCAAAAAAGGGTTGAAGCAAGCTAATGGGTTTCCAACTGATCTACACCTTTCAAAAAAAATTTCTAAGAATTTTTTTACCCATGTTTGATTTGGTTACTAACCGAAATTAATGGAACTAAGCCTGTAAACGAACCAAACGTTCATGAACCATTCATGAACTGTTCGCCGGTAAGTTTGTTTAATTAAACGAACGAACATGAACACACGTTTTGTTCGTTCATTTATGTTCATGAACGTTCGTTTATGTTCATTCATTTATGTTTGTTTAATTAAACTTTACTTTATTTTTATTATTTATTTCTCTTTTGTTAAGTAACCTTAATTCATATTATAATATATACAATATATTTGATATGTTGTAAAAACTTAACCCTAACCCTAACATTCTAAACATATCAGCCGCTCTCCACACTTCAAAGCCCCACCTCCCTTCTTCTCCACACTCCACAACTCTACCTTCTTCCACTTTCGGCCGACCACCTCCACAACCCCGTCTCGACTCTCCAGCCTCCACAGCGCCGCAAGTATGACCCATATTTTCTTATCGTTTTTTTTTCTCTATAGATTTGTGGGGTTTTTTCTCTATATATAGCTTTGTTCATTTTTGTTTGTTTAATGTTCGTTTATGTTCATTTGTGTTCGTTTATATTGAGCATTTGTGTTCGTTTATGTTCATGAACTGTTCGTTTAAGTTTTAAATGAACGAACATAAACGAACACGAACACGATAAATTTCTTAATGAACGAACACGAACACAAAAATGTGTTTGATTATTTGTTCATGTTCGTGTTCGTTCGGTTCGTTTACAGGCCTAAATGGAACTGAAATGAAAACCTACAACAACCGAATAAACCGAACGAATTAACATAAAAGTGTATATATATATAACAAAATTGTTTTTAGGTATGCGCCCGAGCTCTTTTAAGCTTGGCTTGTTTCGAGCTTTTTTTTCAAAAATAGACAGGAAAAAAAAAACAAGAAGAACAAAAAATTTCTCAAAACATGTTATGTTCGATTTTTTAAACAGTTATGACAATGACAAAAGCATAAACAATGACGGTGAAAGCCTAAATGATGATAAATGCAAAGACAGTTGAATCAACAAACTAGACAAAGTATAAACAATGAGCGCTATTAGGGATGTTATCATATAGCCCACATGTAGGTTTTATGGAATCGAAACCTTGGAGGGGCGGTGCGGCGATTTGTCTCTGGGAGACCTACGTACATCCCAAGGGAGCAGGTGTCCCCCTTAAATGAAATAAATACAATGTAAGTTGTAGGCTAAAATCCCAATCACCCCCTTTAAAAGTTCGGTTAAACCTCTCTATCGCACCGTAAAAAACATTTCTTGGGTCCGTCACTGGTGGTTGTAAATCAACCGAGTATGTAGAGGGATTAGATGAGAAGAAGGCAAGATTTGTCACATAGTTGGGTTGAACCGCCATTCGTGACAAAGAGTTTACCTTCATAGTGTTGACAACCTAAGTGTTGTATTTCTTCTTATGGTGAGTATTGATAAAAATGAAAGGATCATTTGAATCCGATAATAAATGAAAGTTGGGGGCAACAAATATGTTGAAAAGCTTCATTTTCCTACGCTAGTTTGGTCGAAATTTCATAGGAAACAACTGTTTCCAACCGAACTTTCTAACTAGTTTTTGACCAAATACATTTTCGACCACTTTTTATTAGGAAACTTTTAGAAAAACGGAGTTTTTCCAATAGTGAGAGACGATTATGGAAATGAGTTCAGTAAGGGTGGACGTGGTGGTCCGTAATGGCCACCCCATGATGGCTGTAATGCCCGCGCACTGAATCACGCCCGCGATCGTATAAGATTGTGATGCTCATCACAGTCGCTAGCTGGTGGCTGGCCGTTAGCCAACGGTCCAAATATTAAAAAAAACAAAAATTAATACAATTCAAATAATACAATTCTTCTCATCTTCACAAACAAATATACAATTCTTCTCATCTTCACAAAAAAAATCACACACAATGGTTGAGTGGACAGAAAAGGAGGAAATTGCGCTCATGATCGCGTACAACACCGTACACCCCAACGATGGCGCATCAACGAGCAATAGTCGTGGTCGTAGCCGTGGCCAGAGCAACCCATGTTGGAAAAAAGTTTTAGCCGAGTTTGGTGCACTTGTCGGGGATCACAACGTACGTATGATTCCATCTCTCACAATGTCACACCCTCAAATTTCCACTTGCGGAGTTTTACCGCGAGGCGAGTGACATACCAGGATCCAAGTCAACGGTCACAACAAACAACGACTATATGTAAATAAAATACGTAAACCAAAACACACATTAATATAAAACTTGTTTCAAAACGTAGCGGAAGCATTTCATTGTTTACACCTTTCAAAAAGAAACAAGACCAAGTAAAGGTTAAACTGTTCAATAACCCAAAAGAACAACCTAAACGCGTATGCGACTCCGTGCGCCTATCCAATTTCTTCAAATCTAATGACCTGAGAAAACATGCTAAAAACGTCAGTACAAAATACTGGTGAGTTCACAGGTTTTTAAGTAAAAGCGTTTCACGAGCTTTTGAAAGAACTATCATGTTACTACTGACTGATGAAAACACTTATTAGACGTTTGGACTCTGAAACGAACCAACCAACGAACTATCGTTACCACGACTAACGAACTACCAAACCATGGTCAACGAACTGCTATAACATAGCCAACGGACTACCACTTCGTGGTCAACGAACTATTGTATCCACAATTAACGAACTACCGCAATAACGGTTAACGAACTATCACAACGTGAGCCACATAAACATAGAACATAAATGAAACGTACAACCAACCCAGCATAACATGATCCTTTATAAACCAAAGTACTAAGCATGTTTCTCCCCCGAAACGAAAACGGTAAAGAGTGGGGCCGTGAAACTCACCTTAGGTTTCGTCTTTGGTTTTAAATGAGATCCGACACGTGTGTGATAGCCCCAACTAGTGTCGACCTATCAATGAGTTTACATAAGTGTGATGACTACTAATCCGAAGGCTAACTAGTCCCCGATTGTCCAGATCTTGACTACGTGTGTTTAAAAGTGTGTTTGAACGTTAATCGGACATCCCAGACAAACCCGACATCCCGTTGGTGACCCATCACATCAATTAATCAAGTACATAGTGTTAACATACAAGTTTCAAGCATTCAACACATAGTTTGCATCAAAATCGCATATACAAAGTCGTAAGGTCGAACCGGAAGATTTCTGGGTTTGGTTCGACCCCAAGGGCTTCTGGTTCCACCCATGGTCCCTTGGTTCGACCCCCATGATGTTCATTCAACCTATTCACAAGTTTATTCGACCTAACACATGTTTATTTGACCCTAACACATGTTTATTCATCCTTAATGTATGTTAATTCGACCCTAACACATGTTAATTTGACCCCAGACACCCAGATTCGACCCCAGGCACCCAGATTCGACCCCAGACACCCAGATTCGACCCTGTGGTGCTACATTCGACCCCCAGGAGCCATGTTCGACCCCAGAAGCCACGTTCGACCCCCAGAAGCCACGTTCAACCCCAGAAGCCACGTTCGACCCCTAGAAGCTACGTTCGACCCCTAGAAGCCACGTTCGACCCCCACGTGGGTCGAATGAATTCCACGTTCGACCCCTGCAGCCTTAAACATCCTAAAACGTACCAAATCGCATCAAAACTATCTGAAAACATCACGAAATGCTGCAGTCAAGTATGAATAACATATTCCTACAAAACCCTACCAATTTTACTCCAGAAACAGTCCGTTTTATAGGTTACCCAAAATGGAAAAAATCATGGAAACGTCACATCACGCATGAAAACTTTACCCAATTAGGAAACTTTCTGAAATCATTCAATAATCAACTCAACATGTTCAGATTATCATGTGTAACAAAACCCCTAATCATCTCATTCATATTATCATCTTGAATCAAACCCTAAATCTATCAAAAATCCCAAAATGAGTAACATATCAACATCTAGCAAACAATAACCTAAAATAACCAAATCTCATCATCAATAACAGCTCTAAAACATTCCTATAACATCTACACAGCATCAAATCACCAAGCAACACATAGTACAACATAAAACATCATCAATACCTCATAAAAACACCATTAACACTTGTTAACTTGTATGAACCTTATGTTTTATGATTAGGTTTTGTTTAGAAAGATGTTAGAAAGGTTTTTAATTGTGAAAACCATCTTAAAACAGATCTGGACTCTTGGGGTTTCATAAAAACGAATTAAAATGCTTTTAAAAAGGGTTTAGGATGAAGAACACACCTTAGATCTTTGTTTAGGAGATGTTTTTAAGTTAGGTTATGAAAAACAAGATCAAAAACTCCTTCCCCCGGTGATTAATATTGATAGAGAGTGTTTGGAGGCGTTTAGGGTTTGTGAAATGATGAAAAATGACAAAGTGTGATATTTATACCCAGGCAAGGTTCGACCCCCATGGTCGAATGTGACCTGGTATGGTCGAATGAAGCTTTTAAGCTTCACATTGCCTGGTTCGACCCCCCTTAAGGTCGAACCAAGGCTGGTCTCTTCCAGATTTTCCGGTTTTGTCCTTTTAACGCATTTTAACGCATTTTAACACATCCTAACACATGAACATGCAATCCTAACACATGTTAATCATATAGAATCATGTGTAATCATATAAACAGCGATAAAGCACGTATTTACATATCATGTCACCTATTTAGATCATTTCATACTTGTTACTCAATCTAATTTATGTAATTCACCAACAACAGGACTCGTAGTGTGTGTGTGTGTGTGATAACCTCAATGATCCTCCGAATCATTGATCCTTTGACGACACGTAACGTGACTTGACTCAACGGACTCTGTCAAGTATGTTTAATAATGTTTCTCGCTCATACATTTTATAAAATGTTAACCTAAGTGTGCCGGGTGTCACACACAAGTACGCGGACCTTGAATCCAAGTGTCAAAAGTACGAAAAAATCTTTTAAGGCAATGAAGCTAAACTACCCCGACGAGAAATAAGATATGCAGGAAGACTTCGCTAAAATCGACTATGCTACCGAGGTTGGCGTGGATTTTACGCACATTTCGGCATGGCGAATACTACACAATAAATTTTAGGTTTTATATTTTCTAGTAACGTTTTATTTAATTTCTAGTATTTTTTATTTAATGTAAGTTTTTATTATTTATTTATGTAACTTGTTTTTTTATTTAATGTAAGGTTTTTTATTTAATGTAATGTTTTATTTTTTATTAAAAAAAGAAGAGTGTGATCGTATCATTCCACTACTAGTGTTTTATGATGAATGTGATGGAATGTAAGGAAAATGATGTGGCAAAATGGTATTGGGTGTGATAGTGTGATATAATCACTCACTACTCCTACCACCCTAATAGGGAAGAGAAATAGTAGGAAAGTATAAAATACTCTTCACGTTCATCCCATTTTTTGGTTACTTACATGAGATAGGATTGTAATCGAGCCGAGCCGGGCCACGTTGGCCTTAAGCTTGAATCGAAACAGGCAAGTTTGGCTCGTTTATTTTATCGAGATGAAAAGTCAAGCTCGAACTCGGCTCATAAAATTTGAGGAAGCTCGAGCCCAATCGAGTCGGGTCGCTATTTTTTTTCATTTGTTTACAAATATTGATAACATACGAAAAAATATATGTATATGTATTAATTTTGTTTTTTTCTTTTTCTTTTTGTAATACTTCAAAACTCAAAGGCATATTAAAAGCAATATATGTACCATTTTTGTTTCTTATGTTATTTGATTAATTAAACTTAAAATGTTAACACTTTAAATCTTCTCACATATTTTCAATTTTAATGATTTCAAATCATTTTTTTCCGAGCGAGAGTCACGAATTTTTTAACACCCCATAAGTGATGGGACACATCAACACCTCTATTTTTCTAAATTTGCTAATGTCAAAATTTTATTTAAAAAAAGTATTTCCATTCAAATGCAAAAATCACTGTGGATGACTTTCATTTGAGTTTTACTTTTTACCCATCATCATAAAAATTATGATTTGTTAGTAATAAAAACTCACACCATAAACATAAGTCTAGACATGAGCGAGCTAAGTTCATTACAACTTATCTACCTGTTGCTACAACAAATATATGACTAACGTTAATAAAGAGTCTTACAGAGGTAAAAGGTTTAAAGGGTTTCAGTTCACCAAACGCAGGTCGTGGAGTCCCTCTACGTTGCAAACGTAAATAGGAGATTCGAGAGTTTTTAGTTTGTATTGTTATTATTCTGATTTGAGATGAACTCAAAGTCTGAATGTAGATATTAGTGTTATTGGCTTTTGGGAAGTGAATTTAAGAGAAGATCATATGTAAAGTATTATCTGGATAGTGGTAAGGGCAGTTCTTATAGACAAGGAATTTTCTATAAAAGAATGGCAGAACTCTCGATCACATGCTGCAACTAAGAACTTTCCACGCCTATGGAAGGCTTGAAACCTGCGGATAATAGTGTGTGTCCTCCACACGTGGTGGTATTGGCCAGATGTGGAGGGTCAACCGAGAAAGTAATGACAACACAGGTCATTGATCTGTTCCTTTTGCAGATGACAATTGTCATCTTTTGATCCTTTTTATCCTTTAACCTTTTAAGCAAGTTGTGTCTTATACTCAGTTTTTATCCTTAAACTACCCGCGTCATCAGCCCCCCAAGTTAGAGGTATTTGTGGTGTAGCTCAAATGCTTCTGACTTATTATGCAACTTATAATACTTAAAAGGCTTCAAGGGTTGGAGGCTTCATTTGGTTAAGGCGATGAAGCCTCTAGATTTGAATTTGAATTAGACGTTTGATGTGGCAAGTGGCAGGTTGTCAGGTGGCGGCTTTAATTTCCTAGGCATCATTATACCTAGTGGTTATTATTTTATAATAACCTTTCACATACTTAATCATTTTCTTGGTTACTTTTGGATTATTTCTCCCAATTCCAAGTTTCATTCTCTAGTTTTGTCATCTTTCATCATCGGGTTAGTCTTTCTTCTTCTCTTTTCGTCTGATCATCCCTTCAAGCGGAATGGGTGCTAAGAAGGATCTTGTCGTTAGTTATTCCACACTCACTCAAGAAGAGGTTGAGTCCTTTTGTTTCAAGTAGGGGATCGATTTATCTTTTAACCCGGTTGCACCGGGTCTAGATAAATCAATCGCTCAATGTCCCCAGGGTTCGATTGCTTTGTATTGTCGTCACTTTGAGTTTTCCAACCTTCGAAACCCCTTTTTAATCTTTGTTTTAAACGCCTTAGAGTACTATCAAGTTTCTTTTGGCAGTTACACCTGCGCGGACTGTCTAGGGTTCTTTATTTTGAAGTCCTTTGTCATGCATTGGGTTATGATCCCAGTTTATTAATGTTCCATCGCTTTTTTTGTTTAGCAAAGAATGGTGACTGGTTTACCATCCAGACATCCCAGATTGATGTCGGTTCAATTTCTTCATATGTTACTACTTTGGGTTCATGGAAAAATAGGTTCTTTTGGGTTGTCGAGTCTATTGTTCCGTTCAAACTTGTTTGGAGGCAGCCTGATGTCATTCTAAATGAACTTGAACCGTCAGAATCAGAGTTAGATAAGCGTTTTCTTGATGCCCTTTGGGAATGTCCTTCAAGGCTTCGGCCTTTTCCTGAACCTTTGTTGGTTTTATCTGGTATTAGCATCTGTTGGGATAAACTGGACCGGGATCTCGCTTCTATGCCTTTGTCATTTTTTTACCATTGTTTAGTTCTTACATTTTTGCTTTGTTTACTTTGCAGTCATGTTTGCCCTTGATTTCATCAAAAGTGATGATGCTTCGGATGTGGTGTTCGGTGATGTTTAAGCGACACCTTGTGAGGATGCGGTGACTAAGCACTAGAAATGTGGGTATGATGGAGTCAATTATGCAAGTATTCCTAATGTGAAGGGTTTTACAAAGCAAGATTCTTCGAAGCCTTCAACCAGGCGGTCAAGTTGTCGTTTGCTGAAGAATGCTAGTCAACCAAGTAGTTCGAAACCTGTGGAGGTCAGTGATGACATTGAAGCTTCAGATGATCAGGAGGATCAAGAAGGTGATCGTATGGATGTGGTTGAGAAGTTGCCTACTGTTTCAGGTAAAAAGGTCAATGGGAAAGGCAAGAAGGATGTTGTGCCTAATCCCAAAGTTGTTGTATTGAAGAGTGTTGAAGGTTCTCTGAGTACCGAAGGTGAGGATGTGTATGTCCCAGGCTGGGGTGTGAAGGTGAGTGACAACTTTAAGTCCTCTGCTGGGTATGAAGATGTATTAGCCCATTTTGCTCCTCCAACTGTTAGGGATTCCCTGAAGGCAATGGATGATGATCTGTGGTTATCCAAGATGATGATGGGAGCCTGCAGCTTTACCTCTTTGCTTCCTGAGGGGGTTGCAAGAGTTTTCGAAGAAGAAAGAGAAGATGAAGGCATCAATCTCTGCCCTGAAGAAGGAGGTTCAGGGTTTTGCTGAGAAAGAGAAAGCATTTGTGACTTTGATTGATGAGTTGAAGAGCGAGCAGGAGGTTGAGAGGAAGAGGCATGAATCTGAGAGGGTGAAGGTTGAGGCGAACAGGGCTGCACTTGAAGTTCAGCAAAAAGCCTTTCAAGAAGAAAATGGTGGGTTGAAAGCTTCACTAGGCTTCTAGGGACAACCAGTGGTTTATTGAGCATGGCTTCCAACAGGTTGTCACTTATCTCCTTCATTCTTCTGAATTTACCTCAGCTTTGGGAGAGGTTTACACAAAGCTACTCAATCATGGAAAGCATCTTGGGTATGTGGCTGGTTATAAGGCTCATGAAGTTAGGCAACCCTTGGAACAGTCTCCCTTCTATTAACCCAATGCAATGGACATCTTCAAGGAGTCGGTTCTTAAGATGGAACGTCTAACCTATCCGTATGTGTGAGAAGTGTCTAATTATTTTGGTAAGCCACTATCTGTGTTGCAGGAATTGAAACCTCTTGGACTTAGTGAAGTTGTTTGTGTTGAGATTCTCGAGTCCCTTTCCAAGAAGAGGTCTTACTCGGGAGATAGTGAGGAAACTCTGGATGATGGTGAGGAGTGTTCAAAAGATGCAAGCTTGGAGGCTTCCGAGGTTATAGGTGATATTGGTGGGAAGAAGGTTAAGAAGCTGAAGAAGGCCCAAAAATCAAAGGTTGATGATGCGGTTATGAAAGAAGCTGAGGGCTTGAAGCCTTTTTCTTCAGATGTTGCAGTTTAAATATTTGTGCCTTCTATATTCATAGCTTTTTTAGCACTTTGTTTATAAACAATTTAAAATCTTTTGGTCTGTGAACAATGTTCAACTGGGTCGAACCTTTTAAGGTTCTGTGGGTGGCTTATGAAAGCCTCTAAACAATTTTAGGATTATAGCCCTTACGGCCTTTTAATGATGTGTAGGATGGTGGCCCTTAAGGCCTTTTTATGTATGCACGTGATGTTTATTTTGTGTTAACTTTTCATGGTTCTATCTTTTTTGTGTGTGTATTGTCTTTGTTTTTTTGGGTATGTTTTACCTGTAGTACCTTAGAAGGCTGAGTGATGCAGTCACCAAACCTTAAGGTAGTCTAGGCAAACAATACACCATCTATCCTATGCACACTACTTAGTGTTTTTCTTAGTTCGTAAATCTTTTTGAAAGACTTATGGAGCACTTGGTGTAGGATGTTCCGACCCGTCTATGAGACATGTTTTCTTTATGAGTTAAGTCCCATAGGGTAGGATTGATTTGGGAACTCACCCCTTATATAGGTCCATTTAACCTTTGAACCTATTGAGCGATGTGGCTTGGGAGCTCATCCCCTTACATGGCCCATGCCATGGAGTTTCTTGCAAGATTCTCAGCCTGATAATAGGATAGAAAGACAAGTACCAAAAGAGAATCTCTTGATTCATTCATTGATCATTTTAAGGTTACATAAGATAGACCAGATTTTACAACATTCTTTTAAGATATTTGAGCTAAACAAAGAACCTTTTGAGGTTTTCGCCATTCCAATGGCGAGGAAGCTTTTTGACTTCTACGTTGGCAAGCTTGTATGATCCTCCTTTGTGTGCTTCGAGGATGGTGTATGGACCTTCCCACTTGGGGCCGAATTTTCCTTGATCTTCTTTTTGACTTGCTTCATTGTTTCTTAGGACAAGATCTCCTGGCTTGAAGCGTTCATGCTTAACTCGGGCATTGTAGTAGGATTCCGTTTTTTGTATGTATTGAGCTTCCCTGATAGCTGCCGAGTTTCGGGCTTCCTCCAAGAGGTCTAAATTCAACAAGGTTTCTCTTTTGTTGGTGTTGGCCTCCGTATTAAGGGTGCGAATTGTGGTAACCCCGATTTCAGCAGGGATAACAGCCTCAGAACCAAAGACCAGGCTGTAAGGGGTCTTTGTGGCTTGTCTTTTCTGTTGTTCGAATGGTAAATAAAACGTTCGGAAGCTCTTCAAGCCACTTTCCTCCATGTCGCCCAAGTCTTGCTTTTATCCCTTCAACGATGCTACGGTTCATCTTTCAACCTGACCGTTGGACTGTGGGTAAGCCATTGAGCTGAAGGCTTGAGTAATTCTATACTCTTTGCACCATGAGCTGAAAGGCTTCTTAGCAAATTGTTTGCCATTATCGGTGACCAACACCCCGGGAAGGCCAAACTGGTAGATGATGTTTTCCCATACAAATTCAACGATCTTTTTTCTCCAAGGCTTTACTTCAGGCCATTTTATGAAGTAATTCCACGGCTACAAGTAGGAACTTGACTCCTCCCTTGGCGGGTGGGAATGGTCCAACTATGTCCATTCCCCATTTGTGGAACGGCCAAGATGAATTGATGGGGACCAAATCATGCTTTGGGATTTGGGGAATAGGAACATGTATTTTACAAGCCTCACACTTTTTTAGTTGTTCGGTGGTGTCTCGGTGCATGGATGGCCAAAAGTATCAAAGGTTCATGAATTTTGCCACCATCGATCTTGGACCACAATGAGCCCCACATATTCCTTCATGAATTTCTTTGATAAGGTATTGACATTTTTCTGGACCTACACATCGAAGTAGTGGAGCTAGATAACCTTTTTATAGAGGATATCATCATGCAACACATATTGTCTAGATTTGATCCGAACCCTTTCAGCTTCTGTGTTATCATCAGGCAACTCGCCATTCTTCAGGAATTTTATGATGGGTGTCATCCAACTTGGTCCTTTTTCGGTGATCACATCTTGCATCTCAAGCTCTTGGATGGAAGGTGATTTGAGAACTTCAACTAGTACTTTCTTTGTGAGGTGAGCGAAGTTGAGAGAAGCGAGTTTGCTTAGTGCATCTGCCTTCTTGTTTTGTGAACGAGGAACTTGTTTGATTGTACAAGATTGAAACATGTTCATGACTTCTTTTGCGTTTTTTCGATACTTCTTCATGTTGGGTTCCTTAACGATGTAACTGTCGTTTACTTGATTTGAAACCAGCAATGAATCTGTGAAGACTTGAAGCCTTTGAACATTCATCTTTTTGGTAAGCTTCAATCCTACTATTAAGGCTTCGTACTCGGCTTCATTGTTAGTAGTCTGAAATTCAAGTCGGATAGCATATGTGAATTCTAAGCCTTTAGGGTTGATTAAGACAAGGCCAGCTCCTGATCCTTCGATGCTGGAAGCCCCATCAGTGAAAAGCTTCCAAGCTTCGGGATCAAGCGGTTCATTGGTCGTAGTGTTAACTTCAACTACTTTTTCCTTTGGAATTTCTACAATGAAGTCGGCAAGTATTTGTGCCTTGATTGCTTTTCTTGGGACGTAGGTGATTTTGTGTTCACCTAATTCGACAACCCATTTGGCTAATCCTCCCGAATTTTCTGGTCTTTCAAGCACACTTTTGATAGGTTGGTCAGTGACCAACTGTATTGGGTATGCCTGAAAGTACCTTTAAAGCCTTCTAGCCGTTTGAACCAAGGTTAGGGCCAGTTTTTCCAAAGGAGGATATTTGACCTCTGCTAATTTATATGTTTACTGAAGAAATAGACAAGTACCTGGGCCTTGTCTCGTTCTATTGTGAGAACAGCGCTAAGGGCTTTTTCAGAAACCGATAGATAGATAGATAGATAGATAGATAGATAGATAGATAGATAGATAGATAGATAGATAGATAGATAGATAGATAGATAGATAGATAGATAGATAGATAGATAGATAGATAGATAGATAGATAGATAGATAGATAGATAGATAGATAGATAGATAGATAGATAGATAGATAGATAGATAGATAGATAGATAGATAGATAGATAGATAGATAGATAGATAGATAGATAGATAGATAGATAGATAGATAGATAGATAGATAGATATAGATAGATAGATAGATAGATAGATAGATAGATAGATAGATAGATAGATAGATAGATAGATAGATAGATAGATAGATAGATAGATAGATAGATAGATAGATAGATAGATAGATAGATAGATAGATAGATAGATAGATAGATAGATAGATAGATAGATAGATAGATAGATAGATAGATAGATAGATAGATAGATAGATAGATAGATAGATAGATAGATAGATAGATAGATAGATAGATAGATAGATAGATAGATAGATAGATAGATAGATAGATAGATAGATAGATAGATAGATAGATAGATAGATAGATAGATAGATAGATAGATAGATAGATAGATAGATAGATAGATAGATAGATAGATAGATAGATAGATAGATAGATAGATAGATAGATAGATAGATAGATAGATAGATAGATAGATAGATAGATAGATAGATAGATAGATAGATAGATAGATAGATAGATAGATAGATAGATAGATAGATAGATAGATAGATAGATAGATAGATAGATAGATAGATAGATAGATAGATAGATAGATAGATAGATAGATAGATAGATAGATAGATAGATAGATAGATAGATAGATAGATAGATAGATAGATAGATAGATAGATAGATAGATAGATAGATAGATAGATAGATAGATAGATAGATAGATAGATAGATAGATAGATAGATAGATAGATAGATAGATAGATAGATAGATAGATAGATAGATAGATAGATAGATAGATAGATAGATAGATAGATAGATAGATAGATAGATAGATAGATAGATAGATAGATAGATAGATAGATAGATAGATAGATAGATAGATAGATAGATAGATAGATAGATAGATAGATAGATAGATAGATAGATAGATAGATAGATAGATAGATAGATAGATAGATAGATAGATAGATAGATAGATAGATAGGCAGGCAGGCAGGCAGGCAGGCAGATAGAGATCGTTTCCCCTAGTTCGGGAGCCGCAATGGCTTAAAGGGAAGCTAGGTGTTTCTTCATTTGGTTGAAGGCTTCCTCGGTCCACCTGAAATCTTTCTAGTCAGTGCATCCCTTAAGGGTTTTGAAGAAGGGTAGGGATCTTTCAGCTAGCTTGGACATGAAACGCTTTAAGGCTGCAAGCTTCCTATTCAGGCTTTCCACCTCTTTCTTTGTTTGAGGAGACTTTGTATCCAGAACATCCTTGACCTTGTTGGTATTGGCTTTGATGCTTTGCTTCCTCACAATGTTGCCCATGAACTTGCCTTCTTCAAAACCGAATGAGCATTTAACTGGGTTAAGCTTCATGTTGTTCTTTTTGAGGTTATTGAAAATCTCTTGGATGTCTTCAAGCATTTGATCCTCGGTTTTTGCTTTTGATCACCAACTCAGCAACATAAGCTTCCATGTTCTTTCCGATTTGGTTTGTGAAGGCCTTATCCACCAACCTTTGATAAGAGACACCTGCATTTTTTAAACCAAAAGGCATCTTTCGGTAACAGAAAATACCTTTGTCGGTGTGGAATGCAGTCTTTTATTCATCCTCTTCTTTCATTTGAATCCGATGGTAACCCTTGTAGGCATCCATGAAGCATTTGAAGGGGAAGCTTGTGAGAGAGTCGACCTTGAGGTCAATTTCAGTAGAGGGTAACAATCCTTGGGACATGTTTTGTTAAGGTCTTTAAAGTCGATACACATTCTCCAGGAGTCTTCAGGCTTTCGAACCATTACAGGGTTACCGACCCACGATTGATATTTGACTTCTTGAGGATTCCAGCTTATACAAGCTTATCCACCTCTTGGCAAGCTGCCAAGCTTCTTTCTAGTGCGAGGCTTCGTTTTCTCTGGACTACAGGCTTAACATCGGGGGAAATCCTGAGCTCATGCTCGGCGATGTCTAGTTGGATACCAATCATATCCCCTGGAAACTAAGCAAAAACATCAACATTGCTTTGGAGCAACCTTTCAAGCTTTGAGAGGATGCTTTTATGAAGCTTGGTATTTACACTTATCCTTTGTTCAGGATACTCGGGGTTAATACTTAGGCCTCGTTCATCCACTTTAGGTTCATCATCTTCTATCATGAGTGCTTCCATGGTAGGTTGAAGGGTTGCTACCCCACTTTCGGTGGGGAATTTTACACTTCTTTGACTGATGGAGACGTCTATGTCAAATGTGGCCAAACATGGTCTTCCAATGAAAACATCATAGTTGGAAGGTAGGTTGAGAACACAAAGGCAGGAGATTCCGTTCTCTTCATTTTTCCTTCAGAAAAACAAACATCAAGTGCTATTTGACCCAAAGGCTTAATAGGTATATCGGCGATACCTTTGATAGAAGACTCGGCCTGTTGAGGCTTCGAACGCTCTCCTTGGCTGAGTAGGTTGAAGTATTTTTTCGAACATTTTTGTGGCAGCTCCAGTGTCAATGTAGGCTTTTTGTGTTTTAGTCGAACCTACCAGGGCTTCTATCACCAAAGGGTTGTGGCATTTCTCACCCTCGGGTGGGGGAAAGCAGACACATTGGAGTTCCCAAGCCTTCAAACGGGAACGTTTGTTGGGAGTTTCTTGCTCAAAGAGTACCATGTTAACTTCTTTCTTCTTTCCATCAGCCATATTATCTTTAACTCCTTTGACCAGATGAGTGAGTTCCCCAGACTTGACGGCTTCCTCAATTCTTTTCTTGAGTTGGAAGCAATCACTGGTGTGGTGTCCCTTTTCTTCATGTAACTCACAATATTGGTTGGAATTTTCGTTTATTTTGCTTTTGGGCAGAGGACAGGGAGGTCTGAAGCTGTGCTTTACTTCCTCAGTAGTAAGGATCTCTTGTGGGGTTTTGGTTAGAGCAGTGAAGTTCACCGTTCTTTCTCTGCTTGAAGGGTTCCTCCCATCAGATCTTTGAGAGTCAGATCCCTTGGGACGCTTCTCGTAGGACCCAAAGTTGCCCTTTTTTCGGTTTGGACTAGAGCTTCTCCAGTTGGCAACTCTTTTTCTTTGTTCTTTGATGTCCACAGCTTCCTCCCCTCAGATGTGAGCTTCGGCTCTTTCAAGAGCCTCTTCAAGGGTTCTTGGGAGACTCTTGTTGAAGTCCCTGGTTAGATACTTGGAGTTTATGGCATTCATGAACCCTGCAACCTTCATCTTTTCATCACCACCAACATAGGTGGGACCTTCTTTTTTTGTATCGTTCTATGAAATCGCGAAGTCTTTCATTATCCATTTGCTTGATTTGGAGATGACAGTGGCGTCCTTAACACATCGTCGTTGCTGAGAGAAGTTGGCCAAGAATCCTTTGCTTAAGTCGTCAAAGGACTGGATATTCCCAGCAGGGAGGTCGTTGAACCAGATTCGAGCTGAACCAACGAGTGTTTGCATGAACATGAGGCAACACTCGGGGTTTCCCACTTTTCCATCCTGGAAACCTCGGAAAAGATTTGCAAGTGATCCTCGAGGTCATCTGTGCCATCATAAGTTTTTATGTGAGAATGCATTTTCAGCTTAGTAGGGAACTCATAATCAGCGATTTGTGGAGAGAAGCACGAAAGGCTGTTAGGCTTGTAGGGTTTGTTCATGTCATTTTCGGTTCTTGTGTTAGTGTTACCATTTGAGCTGCCCTTATGTGTGGTCAGTGCTTGGCTAATAAGTTGTTGCCAAGGAAAGTGTGTCATCATTTGAGCCATCATTTATGGAAGGAAGTTAAAGCTTTGAAGGCTTTCAGGTGTCATCATGTAGTTGTTTCCCAAAGGCATGCTCATGGCTGCACTCTGAGCCATAGGCAATGAGGTCATGGCTTGTTTCCAAGAAGTAGGTACAGGGGGTGGAACACTCGAGACCGGTGACTGTAAGAGTTGGTCTAGAGTGACTTCGTTCCCTATGGGTGCACTTGGGACCAAATGATGGGAAGTGAACAAAGGGAAAGTAGTTAGGCTCGGTCTCCCAGACTGATAAGGGCTGGGTTGAAGGGAGTAAAGGCTGAGCTTGGACTAGCTCTTAGGTGAGAAGGTGTTTTCTGGGAGCTTGAGGGAGGAATATGAGGAGGAGGAGGAGGAAGTGGTCTGGGTGAAAGTGAGGGTTCTTCCTCATCATAGTCCAGTCTGATTCTCACTCCCTTTTCCCTTTCCTTGTTCACATGTTGGTTGAGAAGAGATCTCAGTTGTAAGAAGTTCCTTGCAACTCCCTCGGGTGTTATGCCTATGCGTTCGAGTGTGCGCATAGGGCCAAGTTGAGTAGATGCAACCCCTGTACGAGAGGGAGTTGGAGTTTGGAAGAGAGAGAACTCCAGAGATGTGGTCCCCGTGGGAGTACTTCCTAGGGTAGAGAAAGGAATAGACCTGTTCAAAGAGGCCTGGTCAGTGTTTGGTGTCTCACTGGTGTTGTGAGGCACTTGATTTACTTTTTCCGAAGACTCTTGGTCGGACATTTCGAGAAGTTGGAGCTACACAACTGATTTATGAAAGGAATTCAATGGCGTAGCCCCACGGTGGGCGCCAACTTGTTGCTACAACAAATATATGACCAACATTAATAAGGAGTCTCACAGAGGTAAAAGCATTAAAGGGCTTCAGTTCACCAAACACAGGTCGTGGAGTCCCTTTATATTGCAAACGTAGATGGGAGATTCGAGAGTTTTTAGTTTGTATTGTTATTATTCTGATTTGAGATGAACTCAAAGTCAGAATGTAGATATTAGTGTTATTGGTTTTTGGGAAGTGAAGTTAAGAGATGATCTGGATAGTGATCAGGGCCGGTTCTTATAGACAAGAAATCTTCTATACTAAGAATGGCATAACTCTCGATCCCATGCTGCAACTATGGACTTTTCACTTTAGCCTATGGAAGGCTTGAAACATGCGGATAATAGTGTGTGTCCTCCACACGTGGTGGCTGTGGCCAGTTGTGGAGGTTCAACCGAGAAAGTAGTGACAAGGCAGGTCACTGATCTGTTCCTTTTGCTGATGACAATTGTCATCTTTTGATCTTTTTTATCCTTTAACCTTTCAAGCAAGTTGTGTCTGATAATCAGTTGTTTATCCTTAAACTACCCACGTCATCACTACCGAACCTCACCACCCTCATCTTTCATGCCTGGTCAATGTTTTGTAATCGAGTTTTTTAAAACTCTTTTAGGTTGCAAAGCTAAATAGGATGAAATGATGAATGGTTGCAAGTGTAAAGCATATAAAAAGTATGATTTTTAGTTCATCTCATTTAATTGTTCTTTTTATTATTATGATTCAAGTAAGCATGTTCAAGTGATTTTTTTTCTTCATATGATTATGTTTACTGTTACATTTTTTTTGCTTTAATAGGACGGTTAGTCATCATGTTCACATGGTTTATTCCTTTTCTTTTACATGATGCTTGTTTGTTATCATTATCTTTTGTTAATTACTATCATACCTATAAATCATGTGGGAACTTAAATGATTAGGAACGTGTGGATGGTGTAGATCCTTTAGGGGAAGAGACCACTATATATGGTTTCGTTTAGTGAAGGATCACAAAAACAATCCACTTTCGTCGTTGGTCATCATTCTCTCAACATCAACGAGCATTGAGTCTAGATTGGCATGATACTCTCGCGGTGTGCACATGTAACACATTACATGACACCACTTATGTCACCTCATACCATATCTTTATTCTTGGATGGACCGTCATATCATTTATCGTCCCATCAATTCAATTCTTATAGGGCCCTAACATACCATCCAACTCATTCATAGTCTAGTGTCATGTAGATGATTTCATGTAGCATAACAAACATATGGATATCATGACAAGGCAACGAAGCAAAACAACAACACGTTTAGTAACCTCTAGGTAGGTAACTATTTATAAATCTAGCGATAAAAATTACATGGGTTGTAGAATTAACTTTTAGGGACAAGCCCCAAAAAAATGTTTAACCTTCCAAGTTAGGCAGTTAGCTATTTAATAGGCCCTATATATATGGGTATTAGACCGGGCCTTTATGATCCAAAAGCTAGCAAGGCTAATGGGCTTATATATGGCCCAATAGTTATTTTATTAAGTGTTATAAAATTAATTGACAATCCTAAAACCATTCGTAGACGAGCATTAAAAGCTTTTTAGCACCGGCTACACTGCTCCCAGGGCGCTAAACAATCAAATTAGGCCACCCCTTGAAATATTTAACCCTGCATCATCTCCTCCAACTGCCAATCAACTTCTCCCACCTCTTCCTCCCCCAACGGCTATCTAGCGATCATTTTGTATTTTTTTTTTTTTTTGCAATTTCAGTATATATATACACACACAACAGCACACTTAGAGAGAGAGAGAGAGAGAGAGTGAGTAAGGTGGTGGTGGTGGTGATGTATGGTAGTAGTGGTGGTGATGATCAGTGGGAGGTTTTGTTTGTGTATGTATGAGTGAGAAAGTGTAGAAGAAGAAGAGTGTATTTGGAGAGAGAGTAGAGGTTTTGTTTTTGTGTGTGTGAGAGAGAAAGAGTAGAAGAGGAGGAAGAAGAAGAAACAGAAAAAAAAAGGTTTTGTTTGTGTCTTTGTAATTTTTTTAATATTATTTGTATTTTTTTTAGCTTTATTGGTTAATTTAAAAAATAATAATAATAATTAGGTAATCATTGGATGGAGTCTTAAATTTAAAGCTCCCACTACACCTCATTTTCTTTTAAGGCCCTCATATCGACTGGGATGCCACGTGTCGCAATCTGCCCATCTGGGTCCTTAAATTTAACCCCCACTACACATGGTTTAAACAGAAACCAAGCCAGTTTGAAGTAGTATATTATTCTTTTAGTTTGAGGTTTTTAACTGATCATTAGTGATTTTTCTTCAAGCCAGTTTGAAGTAGTATATTGTTCTTTTAGTTTGAGGTTTTTAACTGATCATTAGTGATTTTTCTTCATCGATTGGAAACTAGTTAGCTTTATAATTCGTGTTTTTAGTCATACTAGTTCATTGTTTATTGTTCGATTAAGTCAAAATTGTTTATTGGTGCACAACGATTGTAAAAGTCAATTAGCAAATTCAATTTAAGGTTTTTAGTTGCAATCTATGCTTAAAGTCGAATTGAGTTCAACATTCCAACAGAATGTATGGATTGGTATATAATTTCTTTAATGTGTGGAAGTCATCCAAAAGAAGTTTTTCAATCTCAGTTCCATTGAACTCCCCGAACTAAATAGGACTTCAAACTTTTTAGTTAAAACTAGTAGGGTGCCCGCGCGATGCAGCGGGGAACAAAGACACTTTTAAGGGTGTGTATGGTTCGGTTCAGTTCGATTATTAACCTCAACCGAAACTAAAACCAATGTTATCAGTTAATCGATCTTATTAAACAATTGGTTACTTGGTTCGGTTTATATGGTTAGATTATCGGTTTTTACTTCGGTTTAGTTAATTTTGGTTAATAACAAAAAATCAAGCTTTGGCTAATTCTTTTTCCCTAGAAGTACATGAAATGGAGGTATAAATACATGAAATAGAGGTATAAAAACTAAAAATATATGAATGGTTTTGTTTCAGTTTGGTTGATTTGGTGAACTAAGTGTACCAAAAACAATAACTGATTTTAAGGTAATTTGGTTTTTGGTTAATTTAGTTTTCGATTGTTTTGGGTTCAGTATTTATGTTATTTGCTTCTGTTTCGGTGAAATGCTCAATTATTTCTCACCCCTAAATATTTATACTATATATAATCTATTTGATAGGGCATTCTAATATAAAAGTAAGAGTTAACTTTTGTTTATTTAAATAAAAGTTACATATTTTCCCCTTATTTTAAGACAACTACCTTTACGAATCGCAAATGACCATAATTTTTCATACGATAATACTTTAAAACAAAACTATATCACAAAAAAAACGGTATTTTATTGTTTATAATTTAAGTATAGTATAACAATTCTTTTAAATAAAAATATTGATATGTTATTTGATTAACAATATCTAGGTGTGAAAAATAACTAAGCCTTTAACCGAAATTGATATGTTATGGATTAACAATATCCGTTGCTTGACTTTGTTTGGATGAACCTCAACATCATTGATGTAAATTACAAAATTATAAATGCGTCGTCTCAAGCTTTATTTATAAATCTAAAGCAAACTATTGTATCAATTAACACCAAACAGAAGCGCATTCTCCGTAGATTGAAAGCGGTTTAAAGGTAGCGACAATATTTGATTTGCTTATTCGTTCCTGTTCATTGTGTCATTGGTAATAGTGAAAATAATGTGATGACTGGAGTATTTAATTATAGGTATTGAGGCTCTAAATGTTATTGTTGGTAGAAAATGAGGTTTTGGTGTCGGTGTTCGTTAAGAATTTACCTCATTGTGAATTGGTGATGGTAACTTGTCTCTTAATTTACTTAAGATTGAAAGTCTTCAATATGTATGACCAGGATATAAATTGTTTTAACTTAACAATATTTTTATAAGTTTTCAGTTAAAACTAAATCTTCATACATGAACCTTAATTGCATAGATTGGAACATATAAACTCACATATAATCTGTAAGTTCGAAATATTTTAGAGTGAAAACTATATAAACTCACATATTCCGTGATAAAGATATAAGTATTGTGATATGGTTATGGAACTATCACAATCCCACTAAAGTACACTAATACAAAGAAGATGGTTTTTAAGAAATAGAGAGAAAAGACTAAATAAGTGGCGAGAATAAATGATTGAAATTTCAAATTTTAAAATTTAAAAACCCCATTTATTTCTTTTGTCACTACAATTCAAAAAAACCCTCTACTTAGCTTCAAACCATATTATGAGTATAATTTGCTATATATACTTTTAATTAAAAAATAATTTTTATGTGATTAACAATATCGAAGGGTGAACAATAATTGCACCTCAACTGAAATCAAACAAAAAACAGACAAACCCAAACCAAAAATTAACCAAAAATTAACCAAAAACAGAGTTAACCTAGTATCGGTTTTTTGTACCTTAAGTTAACCAAAACTAAACAATTCATATATTTATATCTTTTATACATCTATTTCATGTATTTATACCTATATTTTTTGTACTTCTAAGCAAAATATTTAACCAAAGTTTGGTTTTGATTATTAACCAAAGTTAACTAAACCGAACTAAAACCGATAATTAACCAAACAAACCAAACCAATCAACTGGTTGTTTAATATGATCGATAAGCCGATAATGTCGATTGTTGTTTCGGTTGAGGGTAATAACCGAACTGAACCAAACCCGACTATGCACCATTAAAAGTGTATGGGTTCCCTACTACATCGTGTGCGCACGCTGGTATGAATGGTTCTGTTTCAATTTAACTTATTTCCATTAGCTAAGGGTACAAAAGAAAACGATAATCGATTTTAAGTTACATCAGATGTTGATTAATTCAATTTTCAATTGATTTTGGTTCAGTTTTATTTGTTTTTTTTGGTTTGGCTTCGGTGAACGGTTTAGTTATTGCTTACTCCTAGATATTGTTAATCACGTAGCACATATAAAATTTTACATTCAAAAATAGCAATACTATACTCAAATTAAAGATAATAAAATGCTCACTATTATGATATAGATTTTTTTTTTATAAAAGTATCAATATATGAAAAAAACATGACTATTTAAAAATTATGGGGGATAGTTTGCTTAAAATAATGAAAAGAAGTTTAACTATAATTTAAATAAGCAAAAGTTCAGTAAAGTTTAAAGGATTAAAGTGTAACTAAGATGAGGTATGAAAGTGTAAAAATGTCTGAATGACTATTTTACCCCTATTTTAGGGTTGTTAATGAAAATAAAGTTCTTAACTTTTGAGTATCTTAAACTACCCTTGCCTCATACATTACAATATAGTATAGATAAATGGGTTGGGTTATTCTACAAAGGGACAAAAAAATGAGAAGGGTGAGAAGGATTTGTAGCCTTTAGATTAGATTTTATACATGATCAATGACTCTAAATAAGGCGGTGGCAATATGGTAATATTAGAAGGCGCCAAAGGTAAAGACAGAAACTGAAAAAACCCATTCAGTCTCTTCATCAGTCCATGGATAAACAAAAACCCTCCATCTCACTATACCATCTACCATCTACATAATACACACTAACAAAAAATTAATGGCGTCTTCAATAACTTAAGGTCTGTCTTCAATGATTCAACCCCTTCTTCATTGATCAACCTCTTTCTTCACTTATTCCATCGTCAAAGAAGATTTCCAGAAAAAAGGCACAACTGTGGTTTCTACCGAAGAACAGCAAGCAAAGACGGAAAAAGGTAACAAAAAAATTAAAAGATTACAGAATACGCAAGAGGAAACTTCAATTTTTGGTACATTAGGTTTTGTTCAACATTGTGTCTAATGTATCATCATTGTGTTAAATTAAATTACTCGTTTAAGAGTGGTAAAATGAACATTAGTTAGGCCTATTACCACGATAACACAATAGTGAAAACGTATTGTGTATTTTTGCTCGTTTTAGGTTAGTAACTTTGAATATGACTATGGGTGAGCAAAGGTTCCGAACCATCAAGAACCGACCCGAGAACCGATTAATACATATTTCAAGAACCGAAACCGACCCTTTTAATACATGGTGCGCTTCGGTTCCACAAGGTTCGGTTCCAACACTAGACCCACGTGAACCATTTAGGCGTTTAATGCGTATTAATTGTTGTACGTGGGCCATATTGATTGTTCCATAAGGTTCGGTTCCAAACCATATTTTATACACACCAGATTAATAACAAATTATAAGTAGATATAAAGAAAAAAGGGGTTAACATATGTTGGAATAATCGGGTTCGTTTACGGGTCACGGGTCAGCATGTTATCGGGTCACGGGTACATTTCGGTCAATGGGTGATGGCTATGGATCATCCTACTTGGTATTTGGTTGCCCACTTAGTGTATATCTAGCTGTTTATAGCTTCCTTTATTATTCAATACTAGTAGGAATGCCCGCGCGTTGCGGCGGGTATATCTGTTTTGCCCTTCGTGCATCGTGTTTGTTGGTTATTCATTATGATGAAGTAGAAAACAACGATGTATAAAATATACGTTATTAAAAACTGAAACTCATAAGTATATCTTCTGAATATTTTAAATGGGTACATCATAATAGGCCGTACTATTCCTTGCAACACCCTTAGATTGGCCCACGTCTATCGGTGGGGACCTTTTATGTATCTCGAAGGCAGATAAGTATGCCATCGTAGAGCGGTGCTTAGCGTAGTGAAGTGGCGTTGTATCTCTTAATGACCATAAGATTGTAGTGGAAGCGATGTAATTACTAAAATGCAGTTTGTAGTGTGCAACATATTTATATTATTTTAGGGCACCGCGAGATGGAGCGGAGTCAATGATTTGCTTACATACTCTCGTTTTATGTTAGTTTGACAAGCGTCGTAACAAATATATTGGACCAAACAAATTAGTAATAAATATAGTTAAAACTACCAAATCGACTGATAAGAACTTGTCTTCTTTTGGATATGTAAACAATTGGTGACTTCGTGAGATCAGAAACTTAAGTTCTATTCCTAGAAGCTTATAGTAGCAGAGAAAACAAAAAACCATCAAGGAAGACGACGACATTGATCATGAAGTATCTCTACCATATTTGCTTGTATAAACGTCAAGCCTACATATATCGCTCACTTTAATGGGTTGAAACGTGTCATGGGTTGGGTGTGTTGACAAACTGCAAGCCTACATATTCATTTGTGTGCAGAAGTGTCACATCATACCATCTTGCAACCACATAAATTTAAAAAGAAGATATAAATACGTAATATATGATGTAATTTATTTACTATAAACATTGAAAGATATGTAAGTTGTGTATGTGAAGAGTCACCACATTATTTATATACCAAATACATGACCACTATTTAACATTGATACAAACATAATAAAGACAAGGAGGTTATGAATGAAAGAGTCACCACATTATTGTTAATTTACTCATCAATTTTATAATTATGTTTAAATTAATTTCTTCAACAATTTAATATTTAGGTAGAAAGACAATTTTACCCACTAAATGACTTCAACAAGCATTGTACTACTAGTGGGAATGCCCGCGCGTTGCTGCGGGTACTTATGTTTTTTGTGCAAACCTGCCAGTTCCACACATTCGACTCGTTGATGATCCTATCATTTTGCCCCAGCACAAGCCTTAAATCCTTACTTAGAACCTATCATGGTAAAATCATTTCTGTCAAATTCATTGATTGAATCATCATTAACTTGCAATACATGGAAATCGATAGAACTTCTTTTACTACTCATTGACCTCAATACATGAGTGTTACCGTCCGTACTAGGGACACATTTTGTGGGATTGAACAGCCAAATGGGTCATTTTGTGAAAACAAGAAGTCATAACGTATATTTTGGGGATATTCTCTTGTATTTGTCTTCTTATGAAATTGTTACATTGAGTTTTGATAGTTTAGATTTGTTGGCTTGAACGTAAATAGCTATCAAAACTTGTCAGGTGTAAGGTATATTAATGCATACATAAAATGTAATAGTCTAGATATTAATATACTCATTATCTCCTTAGTCAGTTACCCTTGTTCATAAATAGAATTCAACATGTATATTAAAATCAAATATAATATATATTTGAATGTGTGTGAAGATGTGTGGTGCTCTGGCTCTTTAGTTTATCAGGTTTTGAAATCCCAATGGTTGATAAAACCATACAAGGCGGCCTGAATTCCATATTAGTTGGATATAAATCTCACTATACATGAAGTCCGGATTCAGGGGTCAAAAACTTTGCAAAGCTGTAACCTGAAGCAAATGTTAATAAACTAAACCGTATAGTGTTCAGAATTTATTATAAATGTGAAGGTAGGAAGCAAACCTTGGAACACTTTAACCCTTAGCAAATATGGAAGTGTGAAATTCGCGTGTGCAAGATCATGAGGTTTCAAGAAGTAGTCCATGCTTCACCGGTAGTTCCATGAAAATCTGTGCAAGATTCATTAACTTACAATAGGGGTGGCAATGTGGCAGGTTGGTAAACATGTCACAACAGGTTCACGTTGAACCTCTAATTTTTTAGGACGACTTAAAACGGGTCAATTCAAGTCAGTAGATCCACAATTACTCTTTTGTCCATTCTTAGTAAAATATTAATATAAATATTTTAGTAATACACTTCAGGAAGTTGTATGCAATTTAAGCGGACTTCAATTAAGTGACTTTCAAGTTTTAACTCGTTTGACCCACATTCCATTTTGCCAAAATGACCCATTCAAGATAAACGCAAACAAAGTTACCCATCACAATGAAGTGTGTCAGAAACCCGTGCGATATAGCGACACCTAAACAAGAATAATCTTTATTATACTAATTGACCACATTCACATCCAACCTTTGCGGTTCGGGTTTACCTGAACCATAATCCTTGTTTTGTTTATAGTTCATAGTCAGGATTCTCGGGCATCATTTGGTGTAGCCGTCGCTCATTTGTTCCTGCCTTTTAGCGAGTTACAGTAACAATGATGTAAACTACTAAACGACACCCATTTTGACCAATTACCCAATCCGACTCACTTTAACCATTAGCTTGTAAACTTGCCAAACCAGACCCGTTTTGACCAATACCCAATCCGACTCACTTTAACTATTACCTAGTTGTTTAACTTATTACCAAACCCTACTCGTTAAAAACCATTACCCAACCCCACTAACTTATATATGAAATAAAAATATAAAAATAATTTTGGTAAAAGGCCAGGTAAGACTCATACTCCCTACAACATTTGTGTATTCAAGAGCCTCATTGGAAAACTATCTATTGTCCGCACCGGAAAATTGATCCAAACGGCGTTGTTATGGTTCTGACCGCTGCCGTCGGTGAGAACTGGACTTCCGTTTCTTGTTGCAAGTATACCTGTATTACTTTATTAATAACATTAATCTCACATTTGCACCACACAACAAGTGATAAACATAACTATCAGAAAAATTATGTATATTTCGTTATCCTCTCCTTTTCCTAGTCAGGCTATCCTTACTTTTTTGCTTTAGATAATATTGCCACACCTTTATCTCCATCATCAATATACATGCAAAAAAGTCCCCTGAAAGAATACTACAAATATAGACATTATTAGTCATAACAGATAAAGTTAAATACATCAAAATGGCCGTTTAAAACATTAATTACCAAATATGGTATAAACAACTACCGGAATGGAATGGCTTATTTATAATATAAATTAACAATTATGGTATGAAAACTATTGGAGTGGAGTAATTCATAGGAAGAGCTACCATATTGCATATCATATTTGAAATTTTTTTCCAATGGATATTGAGATAAAAATTAGTCAAATTACCAGCTTCACACAACTATGAACCACTGATGACGAGAACTTCGAGTAGGGACCCACCCTTGAGTTCTATATTATCCATATTCACTTAGTTTGCTCTTACCTTCTGGATTTCCTCCACTGGCCACTGTACTAACTGTTTTTTTAGTATCGCTATGCCAAATGCTCCTAGGAAACGACTGAAACGAACTAAACATGTGTTATAGAATCCGATAGTGGACACATGTCCATATGTATCTGGATTTAACGATTTGACCAAACCAAAAACACTATGTACCTGAAGGCTGGACCACCCTCTCTTGATATTATCTAAGTCAATGTCACCTTCATTAACCCATCCCCATAACATCCTTTCTTGTTTTTTTTTTTTGCACTATAACATAATGACGTTGATGCCTAAAACCTGCATAAACATATTAAACCTGTGCGTTACTAACGCTAATGCCGGCAAAGCCTCCACCACCGATGATCATCGTTGACAGGTTCATCACCGACATATTATCACAACTATTCGACCATCCTCCACACCGTTAGGATTGTATAAAGGTCTATATACCTGTATTCAACTGAGTAACGATGTATTACTAATCACCATTGCTGATTATGAGTTTGTGACAACAGATTTGAAGTAGATTGAAGCTTAATTACAATAAAAAAACATAACCCCAAATTTAATGACAATCAAACAAAACTGATCACACAAACAAAGCAAAACACACCTTAAATCATGAAGTCTTAGGAAACTCAAATCTGAAACTTCATCAGCCTACAAATACTCAACTATCGCAAGTGAAAATCCAGAGTCAGCCTTGATTCCTTGAAATCCAATCAACGAAATAAATTAAGATGAAAATCAGAAGAAGAAAAAAAATCAAAAAGTTTGTATCAAACCTTTTTGGTTTCGATCAATTGAAGTCTAATTCTGAAGTTATGTTTACAATGATTCTTTGATGGTTATGGGGTAAATAAGCAAAAAGTAACAATAAATTACTAATAAAGAAATGATGTTTCACATTCAAGGTACAAGTTGGAAAACATTGTCCGGAACGTTTCAAAAACAATCATCTCTAATGAGTTGGATTACTTATTTGTATAGGAAATCCAAAAATCAAGCTTTTATTGACAGCATTGAGTAGTAACTTAAAGGAGACGGTTTCAAAACATTAAGTTAGATGCATTGCATTAATATTTTGCACAATATTGATGTCAAAATTGTTAAAAGCACATGGTACAAGCATCTTAATGCATCACATGGTACAAGCATCTTAATGCATTGACAATGGCATAAAAGGAAGAAAAGTGGTCAAGTTTAGAGAATTACACTTGTGACTTTTAAGTTGCCACCTTAACTTTGACATTTTGGACCTTTTTACCCATTGCTCACTCTTTATAATGTAATAATAACTAGTGGGTTTACACGCGCGTTGCAGCGGGATCGACAAATGGGTTGCAATATAACATTATGATACTTAGGTTTTTGCCGCAAATTAAGCAAAAAGAATAGAAATGTGCACACTATGTTTTAACAAGTATTCGTAGAAAGAAAAGAAAAAAAATGTGCACCGCCACTTACAATTGATTGCAGTTCACCACAAAAACCATGTACTCATTTTTTAACAAATCTTAATAAACTAATGGTATATTACTGTAACATATCAATATGAACATAAACATCACTCTTGTGTAAGTTGTCTGGTCATTGCATATCCACATAATCGTGCCGTTGAAGACACCTTGCTAAATGATAAAGTTCATTTACATGACAAAAGCATGTAGTAATAATATGATATTGTATACACTATCATATGAAGGTCATTGTCCATTTAGAAATTAAAAGTTGTTATTTGTAAGTTTGTAATAGAATTGCCCAACTTGACCCAGCAGCTAAAAAATTGCCCAATGTAGCCAGTGAGCCGAACCATCCCGTCCCGTCCACTTTGCCCTGGGTAGACGCATATATATGAAAAGGGTTTATAATATAAATATTATTATGGCAAAGTTTTAAACATTATCAAACTTACTTACAACTTTCACTTTTGGGATGTAATAACGTTTTATGCTTCCGCTGTTGTGGTTACATTTTGAGAAATTAAATGAAAGGTTTACGTTGTTTTCATATCATATAGTTGTCGTTTATTGTGACCGTTGACTTGGATCCTGGTATGTCACGCGCCTCGCAGTAAAACCCCGCACGTGGAAATTAAGTGTGTGACAGACGGGGGTGTGAAATATGGAGTGAGTTGTAGTGTTATAACCAAGTTTGTTTATGCCCAACCCGAACATTAACTGTTTTTTTTAATGGCTAATTATCCACACCCCATTTTTCACCTTTATCACCATATTTTCACCTATTCTTCTTACCACGTCCGAACTTGGATTTATTCTCCCAAGCACTTGTGTGCTACCACTGGTCTATGACAAAACGGCCATTAACTGCTTGTTAAATGAGTTAAAAGAAGACTAATAAATAACTCCTTTCACAAAAATCAAAATTGTAACCAAAGCATGTGTCTTCTTAATTTTCCTTAACTAAAGTACATGATAAAGGATGTGTATTTATATGTGTAATTGTTAAATGTTTTAGTCCTTCATTTTTCTTTAGCAATGTTAATAGTTTTTTCTATAATTTTTTGTTATTTATGTTAATTTGATTGTTTACTTTATGTTGTAAAAACAAAAAAAAAACTTACTAAGCTAACTAATTGTTTTCAAAAGATGAGAATACATAACGGAGCATAATGAATATATATAGTTTGTTGCATTTATTTTTTATTTTATATATCTATTATATAGTAAAATTTAGATGAATTTTACGTCCTAATGAATAGATATAGTTTGATACAATTTTTAGTCTCGCTGCAACGCCACGGGTTACCTGCTAGTATAATAACATAGTTGAATTTACCAACTAAGATGGATTTGAACTTTAACCCACCAATAATCACCTTAACCGAATCAACCAACACATCATATGTAACCGAAAAAGTCAAACCACGCGATTTCATAACCAAACCCACCCAAAATGACCCTGATCGATTCCCAAAAGATCAAATTAACAGGCAAAAAGCCAACCCAAGACACCAGTAAAATCAAGGAGTTGCTATAAATGGATTAATTTGCAACATATGTGCCCTAAATTAACCACATAAGTGGGGGTGCAAACGAGCCGAGCCCTAGCTCGATTAGGCTTGAGTTCAGTTCGGTTTCAAGCTTTGTTTTTAAAACCGAGCTTGGCTCGTTGGTAGTTTTCAAGCTCGAGCTTAGCTCGTTTAGTATTTATGTTAATTTTAAATTAAAAAATTCGCGTGCTCGATAAGTGAAAAGCTCGACTCGGCTCGTTTACTAAACAACTAATATTACACTAATGTTCGACGAGCCTGGCGAGCTTCACATGACATGCTCGATACACAAACGAGCTTTGTTTTAGACTCAAGCCCAGCTCGGGCTTGATAAACCTCGCTTCATTTTAAGCTTTTTATTGAGGAGGCGATCTCGAGTAGTTGCCGAGCTGCTCAGTGGCTCATTTTACACCTCCGTAAGTCAGCAGCTTGCAGAAAACCGAAGGTCCAAACGAAAAGTCAAGTCATAATTTAAGGACTCATAACAAAACTAAGCAATAAATAAAAGGGGAAATGGAATTTAATAATCCCAACTTTGGGGGGTTGGAAGGCAAACAGTCCCAACTTGAAAATTGTAACAGAGCAGTCCCAACTTGTCAACATTTTTATTCTAATGGTCCCAGACTTAACTCAGTTAGTTTTTCCAGTTAAGTGCCACGTAGGCATCCTACGTGGCAGTCCAACGTGGCAAAATCTGTCTATCTGTCAAAAAAAACGTGGGCCCCACAATGACACTTGTTTTTTCAATTAAAAAAATCTTTTAATATTTAAAAAATCTTTTAAATAATGTTTTATTAACTTTTATATATATATATATATATATAAACATATTATATATACACACATATATATCATCATCATCTTCACCACAACCACCTTCCACCACCACCGTCACCCACCTGCCACCACCGTCAACCACCTTCCGCCACCACAACCACCTTCCACCACCACCACAAACACCACCAAAACCCTCTTTCTACCCCCACCCTTTTCTCAAACACACATAATCATCCCCACCACAACCACCTTCCACCACCACCACAAACACCACCAAAACCCTCCAATTTCTGAAACCCTAATCATCCTCTGCCTTTGATTATAATCATCCCCACCAACCACCTGTAAAATTAGGGTTTTCCCCCAAATCGATTGCACCTTGTTAAGACCCGACAGAAGAGGAAGACGAAGGAGGAAGACGAAGACAAAGGAGGAAGACGAAGGAGGAAGACGAAGACAGAGGAGGACGAAGACAGAGGAAGACGAAGGAGGAAGACGAAGACACCGTCTCTCTCTCTCTCTCTCAGCTCTTTCTCTCTCTACGTTCTCTCTCTCTCAGCTCTTTCTCTCTCTACGTTCTCTCTCTCTCTCAGCTCTTTCTCTCTCTGTGGTGGTCGGTGGGTAGTTGGTTGTGGTGGCAGGTGGTTGGTTGGTGGTGGTGGTTGGTGGTGGTGGTGGTGGTAGTGGTTGGTGAGGAAGACAACTATTGTATATGTGTGTATATATGATTAAAACATGTGGGCCCCACCTCTTTTTTTTGACAGATACAACTTTTTTGACACGTGGACTGCCACGTGGGATGCCTACGTGGCATTTAACAGAAAAAACTTAACTGAGTTAAGTCTGGGACCAATAAAATAAAAATGTTGACAAGTTGGGACTGCTGTGTTACAATTTTCAAGTTGGGACTGCTGCCTTCCAACCTCCAAAGTTGGGATTATTAGATTCCATTTCCCCTAAATAAAATATACCCAAAAAAATCGTATAAAGATTAGGGTTTTGCAAGCGATAATAATAAACCTCACAGTCTATTCAATTCCTTCTTCATTATCATTCTTCTTCGTTGTATCAATTTCTAGTATTTCAGTATGAGCAGATCCGGTCAACCTCCAGATCTCAAAAAGTAATTTCTCACTCTCTTTTTTATTTATTTATTTTTTTAATTTTTTTAGTTAATATTTTTTACTAAATTTTGAATGAATTGGATTACAGGTATATGGACAAGCAGTTGCAAAGTAAGTTTTTTCTTATCTCAAACAATTGTTTTATTATATATAATATTTGCTATACAGTGCCTTTTGTATAATTATTGTTATTATACAGTTGTATATGATTGAATCAAGTTTTTTGTTGTGTTTGTATGTTTAGGGTACGAATTTACTTTGTTTGATGACTCTAGTTGTTTCCATTGAGATTTTTGTGAGTAGGGATGAGATGAGATACATATGCTAAAGAATAGTACCTATATAAAAGTCAAAAGAATGAGTAAAAATTAAACGGATGGGTACAGATTATTGCGGTGCGCCGTATCGGGTACTGGTTCAGTGGCGGTAGTGCAAAAATACCCAAAAAAATGCCGAACGAACACCCTAAAAATGACTACCTGACACCGGCGCTGGTACTGATTTTGTCCGGTTGGTATCGGTACGGTAACGGAAAGTACCAATACCAAAAACGAGTAAATATATAAGCCATATGTCGTACTGATTAGTGATTATGGTGGTACGGTACCGGTTTCATTATTGGTAATGCGAAAATACAAAAAAGTACTGAAACCGACTAGCACCAAAAACCCTAAAAATGACTACCGGACACCGGTGTCGTTAGCGTTGGCATGGTACTCGTAGTTGGTGAAAGTTGCGCATTGCTATTTGTGAGTGCGCATATTTTTGTTTTATGTATTGATGGTTTAGGGTTAGTTATAGAATCACTTGATATCGTGGTATCACATAGGAGAGGGATTTCTTAGACTAAAGTGGTTTGGTTGTCAAGTGTAATATGTTAGGAATGATTTATCTTTTGGAAGCAAGGGAAACTGATACACTAGTTTCATATTAGTTGAACTGTTAGAGTGGTTACTGGTTGGTAGTAAATAATGATAGATGCAGTCTTGCAGGTACCATGTGAGTAGCTACTAGTGGAAGTGTTGATGGGTGTGTTTCTATGTTTAGATGCGAATGATGATAGTCGGTGGACATTATTGGCGTGTTTAAATGTGTTTTATGCTTTTGTTGATCTTATGGTCTATACATGTATTGCTGTGTAAATTAGATTCCATTGGCAGTTTGGTCAAGTGTTAGTGGAGTTATAAGAGAGAAACATCTTCTAAAACTTACATTTTACATCTAAATGGTCTAGTTTTGATATTAATTTATTCGTATCTGCAATAAAGTTATAGTATTTGTACATATATACTGGACCTATTATATACTTGGCAGATTAAAATTTCATAACATACCACTCTGTATTGTAAACCGAAATACAAAAACTAACAAGTTAAATGCTCTCACATTTTAGTTTTTCTTAGGGTCATGCTATCACATATTCATTGCTAATTCCTGCTTAATACGGTTAAATTACAAGTGGATTGCAAAGAATCACACAGGCACCTAGATGCGAGATGTGTGGATTATATTTCATATTTGTAACATCCGGTAATGTATGTTGGGTCACAACCCGTTCAATGTGAAGGTTAAAGGAATCCATGCAAGTTCAAACCTCACGTTGCCACCAAATGTAATAAAAGTTTGGTTTAGAAAAGCGCGCTTGAGGCGTGAGGCGCTAGTGGCGTTCCAAAAAACGTTTTTTTAGGCTGAGGTGATAATCTACAAGAACAGCTATGAAGCGGCGCTAGACAAGTGAGGCGGCCCTCGGTCAAAATCAGGTTAAAATCAAAATTTAACAGTTGTCAGTTGGTGCTTCTTGTATACACAAAGATGAGAAATTGTACAATTATATGTAGAGAGCTCCATTTGTTGAGGGCTTCCTGTTCTTTATTTTTAGAATGAAAAACCCTACTTGTTCTAAGTATTAGGATGACATAAAAAAGGAGAGTTTTAGACTTTTTAGATGCGAGAAAAGAGAAGCTAAAAATGTGAAACAATACACTTTTGTACAAACTACTTTTCTACACTATACGGTGCAGTGTGCAGAGTCTACAATATGCAATTTTGCTGTAAGTAATAGAGATTTAAAAAACCTTAGGCAAATCCCACATCGACTGTGGGCAGGAGAGATGTTGGGCACATAAGGAATGCCCCGCCTCATAAATTACCAATGCATTTTGGGCTTGATGCTAGTGGATGGGAGGAGAATTCCACAATTGCGTGCTCAGGTGAGAGTAGCATAAGGATGGGTGATTGTAGTAACACCTTAGGGAAATCCCACATCGACCGTGGGCAGGAGAGATGTTGGGCTCATAAGGAATGCCCCGACTCTTAAATCACCAATGCGTTTGGGCTTGGTGCTAGTGTTTGGGAGGAGAATTCCACAGTTAAGCGTGCTCAGTAAGGAGTAGCATTTGGATGGGTGACCTCCAAGGAAGTGTCCACTTGGGCAAACAATAACAAATCCGTGCGGACAATATTGATATGAGAGGCCAGATGTTACAATTTTATTTACTTCTTGAAAACTTGCCAGTCCTTTTTTTTTTTCAAATTAGATGATAAACTAATGTCAACTATCGTAAGAAAAAAACAGTAGCCATGTTCCCAGACTTGTCTAAACAGGCTTTATGATGATTAATTTGAAGTTTTTTTAAAAATGATAATATGACTATCTATTGACGAGCTTATCCACACAAACATTGCATTCTTGCAATCTGTTGCTGTGTTAGCAAGGGTGAAATGCACTGGGTTGGGTTAATCTGCTAATATTCTTGCTCTTTGTTCCAGCAAAAATAATAAGTGTCACTTATGGTTGCTAAGACTTGCTACTAAGGTAGTCAAAGACACTTGGCTAGGAAATTTTGAGGCGGTGGACTTTTTTATTATCAACCTTATATATGTTTGATATGTACTTTTATAACAAGATAAGGCCTGTAAATGAAACAAATTTGTTTAATTTTGACTGAACAAACGATGACAAATGCTTAAATGCACGCCTTTTCTTGTTTACGCTTGTTTGTTAAGAAAATGAATCTGGTCACTAATATTTGTTTGTTTGTTAATATTCCAAATGAACGTAAATGAACAAACATAAACGAATGTAACAAATTGTAAATAAACAAAGGTCAACGAAGCAAATGATGCATGATGGGCCACAGTTAGCATTACTAATAACTAATTAATTTAAATGAACATGTAGATGAACATAAACAAATTAACTTAAAGAAGAAAGTTAAATGAGCGAACACAACGAACAGACAAAACATGTGCTTGTTTTCATTCGCTTAGTTAAAAGAACAATTATTTTTGTTCATGTTCGTTTTTCTTAATTAAATAATTGTTTATGTGCATAATTGGGAGTCGTACATTTATATAGTCGGGTTTTGGGATTTGTTGTATAATACCTATAATAAGCAATAAAACCTTTACTCTCTAATCCGTGGTGCTTGCTGCTACACCAGTTTGCGTGTGTTTTCTTTGTCATTGTTAGGAATAAACAAGAAAGGCCAAAACGTCGGTATCTTAATAGTTATCTCACCCATTACAGCAAACACTTTCCTGGTCATCTACCAATTGGTTTGGGTTAGGTTTAGGCTGGCTCACCAACACTTATTTATCCCAAGTGAATTGTTTAAGAGGTTGTTTGTGTTTGAGTGCACTTTGGACGTATTTGATTTGTTTCCGTTTATCTAAATCTTCTATCTTAAGCCTTCTGACCTGTTAGAGATGAAACATAATCCAAGTGAACGTGTATAGTTTTGTGCGCTATTGTAGCATTTTTACTAATATCTCATATTGGTCTACTCTTTTACTTATTATCTTTAATCTTGCATTGCAGTCAAGCTGAATGCTAATCGGACAGTGGTTGGGACACTTCGTGGCTTTGATCAGTTCATGAACCTCGTCATGACAACACAGTGGAAGTGAACGGTGATGAGAAAAATGACATTGGCATGGTGGTAAGTCTCCTGAACTATTAATACAGGCTGGTCGGGTTAACATTTAATTTGGTACAGGCTGCTTCAATCTAAACCTTTTCATCTAGAAAACTTTTGTTAACAATTTAGCGGCTCCTTCACCTCTGACCCGTTTACTTTTTATTTGTTTTTTTTTAAAAGAAAAAGTTGCCTGTTTCATTCCAACTTGAACCAATCCATTATAAGTAAACGGGTCAAAGTTTTGTGATTAAGCAAGCTAGCATAAATTGAAATGATTTCATATTTGTGCAGGTTATAAGGGGTAATAGTGTAGTAACTGTTGAAGCTCTAGAGCCGGTCGCAAGGGCACAGTAAACATTGTTATGTTGCGGACTTATTAGGGTATCATCGCTTTTATGCTGTTTGTATCCACTAAACGAATTTAATGTGTTATTTGGTATAAACACGTGAGATACTTATTCAGACTTGTAGATTTTTATGCATTTAAATTCCGGTTCAATGTCGATTTTATGTTTTTTTTATTCTCAAGTTAACTGTGCGAAAGGTTGATTTTTTGGCAAAATATTTGTAAAAAATTAAGCCTATTTTTTTGATTTTTTTTTATCAACGGGCAGCCTGGTTCCGATTTTTTTAATACCCGGTTCCGGGTTTTTTTTTTCGGTTCCAAGTCCGGTTTCGGTTTTTTTGTGCACCTCTATCAACAGCTATTATTATGGGTACTAAAGTAAGAAAAGTGTGAAGATAAAGGCCCAACGGCTATTATTATGGTTTCAGACTTTCATCTTTTGGTTAAAGTACAAAAAAAGCTTGGAGCGGATCCCATTCTCTTGCTAGCCCATCACTTTTGGGTTTGTGCTTATTTTTGCTTGTAGGGCTTTATATTGACCCAAATTCAAAAGGTTGGTTAATTTGGGATATTTCATGTTCTTTTTAAACATTTTCATTTAATTGGTTTTAACTTTAAGTAAGAAAAGTTTACACAACGGATACCAACTATATATCTATACATTATATTTTTATAGCTTTGAAATATAAGAATAGTAACTAATGCATATAAAAGCATTTATATTAGCATATCTGTTTTTGTATATTCACACTAAAAATCAATACATTTATTTTTATTTTTATTAAATAATGCTTTTTATATACTTTTATCTTTATATTTTCTCTCTTCTCTACTCATAACCACTTATCAAAATACGGAGAATTAACTCTCAAATTATGAAGAGAACTGGTGTATGCTCTAACAAAGTCTCTTTTTGCACATTAAACTAACACAAAGGAATGTAATATGTGAATTACCAATTATGCATGTGTTTTATCTTCATGTATCAGACCGAACAAATATGATTTAATATTACAATATTCTATCAAGAATTGTAAAGATTATGATGCCACGTAATTTATCCATGAAACATGTACTACAATTAGTCTTTGATTTCTATAAATATGATACGTTAGTCTTTCCAGGGTACGAGGGTTGTCTCGACTACAATTAGTCTTTGATTTCTATAAATGAACTTAAATTAACCTAACATTCGTTACTAAAGGTTAACCTAACACCTTTCCCAATACTTGAATAACGAACCACTTGCAATTGAAATGATTTGTTATGTCAAAATCTAAAAAGTCAAAATGTTGGTATGGGTCAAAATACCACCTTTTTATATAAAGGGTGACTAGTAATGAATCGGTGTAAATGAATTCCGATTAAGTGCAATGTTATCGTGTGGCGGGCGAAGATGGAAAAAATCTCCACGGTTTTGGCTCTGAGAAGCAGGAACATTTTTATTGAAGACGTGACTTGTCCGCATTTGTAACTTTGGAGATGAATCTGACATACACTTGTTCATTTATGTATGGTTGCTTCGGTTCTTTGGCAACACATTAGCACGTGGTGTCGTGTCCAAAACTTTTTTTGTATTTTCCTTTAGAGATTTCTTGGAGTTTCATAATCATTTAGGTTTGAGGGACATGAAAAGTGATCTTCCATGGTATTATCATCATTGGATGTTGGACCATTTGGAGAGCTAGGAACAGATTGAAGCCAATGCGTTTGGAAGACATTATTGGTGAAGTCAAGTCAGTTGAGTTTCTTTGGGCTAGAAGTAGAGCTAAATTAAAGTTCTTGTGCTGGATAAACTGGTTTAAATTTGTAATTATTTAAGTTGTTTTGGGTGGTGGCCACCCCGGTTTGTGGGTTGGTTGTCTTAATGAAGTTCAATTAAAAAAACAAACCACGTGTAATTTAATGATGCGTAATGAAAATCTAAAAAAAATAAATAATCAAAACATTAGTATAGGGTCGATTTTAACTTGTAACCCGATAAACCCACGCTCACCCCTAGATACAATAATAATAATAATAATAACTACTTTTTAGAGTAAGTTTTTGTATTTAATAATGTTCCACTTGAGCACTAAACCAACCATAAGTGTGCTTAGGTAATGATGCAATTTGGCCCCAAATCCAAGCCTTAGGACGTGTGTAAGTGGTAAAAGTTGGGGGCGTTTTCAGGCCCCATAGCGCCTGGAACACCGCCCCCAAGGCGCTATGGGGGCGTTTTCGGGTATCAGGCTATGGTGATAGCGGCGTTTTCATCTGAAAACTTCTTGATTTTTTTTTTTTTAAAGGAATCTTTTATATTTCAAGAATCTATTATTATTATTATTATTATTATTATTATTTATTATTATTATTATTATTATTATTATTATTATTATTATTATTATTATTATTATTATTATTGAAGTGTGTATGTGTGAAGAGGAAGAAGAAGAAAGGTGAAGAAGAAGAAGTGAAAAGGAAGAAGAAGAAGTGAGGAGGAAGATTGAAGAAGAAGTTACAAGTTGAAAAGCACAATGTACAAGTCACTCATGTATTGTATTAAAAAGAGTTTACATAACTTTGTAACATCAAATTTTTATTAAATATTAGTTTTTAAAATTAAATATTTTTTTATTATTTTATTAATTTAATAAACTTTCAGTTTAAATTTTTATTTTTATTATTATTTTTTTATTTAATGAAATATTATTAAGTATTTAATATTTCTTTATTTAAATAAAAAACAATAATTAACCAATCATTACCAATCATTTATAACCCCCCTCATAACCCTCTTCCCACTACACACTCTTTTCCACAACCCCCACATAACCAACTTCTATTACTTTTAATATTTTAATACCACAACCCAAATAACCCCCCACCACTACACATGCCCTTAAATAATGTTCAAATGCAACACTTTTACCAACATGCGTACCCAAACATGTATCTTTTTCGGTGGGAAATATAGGTTATAACTTATAAGTTAAAATAAATAGCACTATTACTATTTACTAGGGTTAGGATGACATAAATAACTCTATATCTTGATCATTAATTTTGGTACATAAAACGTGATAAACAAATAATCAAATAAAAAAAATAAACAACTATATACATTACTAAAAGAGGTTACGTTTGTGTAGAGAGATAGATGTACATAAACATGTATGTGTGTATGTTCTTTTTACTTTATGATGTTTGATTAGAAATTGTTTCTTGGGCTTTCCTTCCAAAATTTTAGGCTGATCTTTTGTTAAAATAATGAACTTGACTGCTCATGATATTTATAACAATGTTTGTATAATTTTTTTTGGTATATTACGAAATTATAAATCCAATGGATCATGTTCAATTACATGTTCTTTCCTGTTTTAGTTTCCATGTATACTTGTATAGTAGCTAAATCTATTTACACTCTATAACATTATAGCTATGATCTTCATGGTTTGTTATTGACCTATTATGTTTAACATGTGGCAACACTGTTAGTTATAGTTTGTTACAATTGGTAGTTGGTTTTCGTTATTATGACGGGTTGTGATTTCACTCTATGTCCGTGTATGTATACTTTGTATGGTTTTGTTACCTTCATGTGTTTCGTTCATCAAATTTGGAAATTTCACATAGTTTTTTATGTTCGATCTAAAATCAAAACGATATGTTTAGCTCAGAAAGAATTACGAAGAATCACACTCCTTGTCAAATATGGCATATAGAAGTTGAATAACGACAACCAGAAGCACCCATGACCACTATACGAAGACGATAAGTTTGCTACAATAACATTTGGCTTTTTTTTAACTATGAGCAATCCGATGGTTATATTTTGGCTTACATCATAATGAATTTTGCCCGTGTTCAGGGGATCTAGTTATGGCTGGGTAGTGAAGGTGGTTGTAATTGTCAGGGTTGTCCCGATAACCCTAAAAAAAATTTGGACCTTGGACAACATGAAAATTGAGCCCTAAATGTTGGTATGGGAGATTATTAAAAATATTTTAATTGATAGAAAATACGCCTTGAACTTGAGACCTCTACATTATATTAAGATGGTTTTCCTACTACACTATTAAGATTTTTATGTAAACCAAACAAATATATATACTAAATATACTATTTTGGGCCTATCGGGGAGACCGGGCTCCAAGCCGTAGCCCACCCCGCCCCCTTTCAGAGCGGGGCCTGGTAATTGCTTGTAGTTAGGTGATACATTGTTGGATCGCGACTGAGGTTGTTGCTTTGCTAGACCTCAAACAAAAAAATTAAAAATACCCATAAATAGAAATCCCTAACTCAAAGCAAACACAATACTAAGCAAAAGACATGTGGTCTCTTATTATAATGTTAAACTGATATACTGTTGTCAATGTGGTTGCTGACTTATCATAAATTCATAATTTTCTTCATGAGTTGCAACAACTCAAGATGTATTCTCTCAAACGCGAATTTTATGAAAACATAAAAACCTATCTTATTTCTTTTTTATTATGTATATTTATTGTTTCGGTTTGGGCTATTTGGGTGCGAGGAATGACAAGATATTTAGAGATAAAGAGCCGAAGGTCAATGACGACATGACATTGTTGCGTCCATTAAATCTCTCTCATTTTTATGGTTTAGAAATAGATCAAGGTTCATAAACGTTATGTGGAAGAATTGGGTCAAGTCCCTTTGTTCTCTTGTAGTAGGTGTATTTTTTGGAGGTCCTCAGTTTTAAGGATTGTGCGTTGTTGAATGGAAGTAAATTTTCAAAAATATATATAAATGAAAAAAAAAAAATAATACCCAGCCCCTAATTCCCAAAACCCATGATTTGCAATATAGAGCATTTCATGCATCTTTTTTTATTTTTGTTATATTCTACTATTTAACAAAAGCAAAACCGAAAAAGACTGAAAAACCAAATTGAACCGTTGCTAAAATAAAAAAAGACCGAAACCAAAAAACCAAACACTTCAGTTGCAATTATGATTATGATTTTACCAAAAAACTGAACCGTCCACGCACCTAATACAAAACTACCCTTTAAAACCTTTCTTATTTTTTTTTAAATAAATATAAAACATAAAAAGCCCATGTTTGGCTCTCCATTTTTCCACCTCCTTATGACTTATGACTTTTTGGAAAAGTCATAAGTTAAAATGAAATGTTTGGATGATGGATTGAAAAGGAGCTTTTGTGCTTAGTTTAAGGAGAAAAGGAGGTGGGAGAAGGAGAAAAGTCAAAAGTTAGAATTTGTGACTTTTGAGATTAAGGAGATAAGGAGGTGGAAGAAGGAGTAAGGAGAAAAGGAGATGGAGAGCCAAACATGCTCATAGACCGTTTCATCCACTTTTTCTTTCTATTTTTGTTTTACATTTCTAGTGCTTAACAAAAGCAAACAGAATCTCATCTAACACTAGATCCTTTCTTCCAAACCCATTAACTCCATGTACATAATATCATGCACAAAGTACAACCTCATAAAGCACAATTACACTGTCACATACTTGAAGTACAAAGATATATAAATTTCCATCCATCATTTAATCTTTTGATACAAACTTGTTACCATCCAATATCCTTGCTTCAATCCAACTCATTAAACCCATTCAAGATTCCAACCTTCCCTTCAAACCAAAGTAATAATATCCAAGACTTTGTTGTAGTAATAATAATAATAATCAAATCTTTTTTTGTTTGGTAAATAATGACAGAAATACTTCAAATATCCATAGGTAATGAAAATGATGGTGTATACCAACAATCTTGCCTTAATAAACAACAACAGCCCATGTTGTAGTTTGTATTCAGTAGAAGAAAGAGAAAGAAAGAGGAGAGAGAGGGAGGAAGAGGAGAGAGAGAGAGAGGTGTCATTGTTGGAAGTTGTGGTGACTGTGGTTAGGAAGTCACTTGTGGGATCTTGTAATAGTGTCAAGTTGTTTCAAGACTTTGGTTGTGATAGTAATAATAATAATAATAATAATAATAATAATAATAATAATAATAATAATAAGTCTAATAATAAGAGTTCAAAGATGGAGATTGGAGTGCCTACTGATGTTAGGCATGTTGCTCATGTTACTTTTGATAGGTTTAATGGCTTCCTTGGTTTGCCTGTTGAGTTTGAACCTGATGTTCCTAGAAGACCTCCAAGTGCCAGGTTTCTTCTTCTTCTTTCATCTTCTCTCTCTCTCTCTATTTATTTATTTATTTTATTTTTTTGTGAAGTTTGTGCATTTATTAACTTGTACTGTATATGAGCCTTGATTGTTGCATCAGATGAATGGGTACAAGTTACGGGTATCGGTACTGGTATTTGGTACGGAGCCGACACTTTGTTATTTTTAATTTTTGAGTACTTGTATATGTGCTAACAGGTAAAATTGGTATGAGTATCAATTATATATGGGTTCCAAATAGGTAAATTTGGTACGAGTATCAAATAGGTAAAATCGATACGAGTATCGTAATATCATAATACAAAGTAAAGAAATAATACCAAATACTGAAATCAATAAAAGGGGGGTACCGATCATGTACATAATCCCAAAACCGAATTGATAGCCAGTCGTACATGTACCAGTATAGGTATTTGGGACTTTTTTTTTTCTTTTTTTAGATAAAGTTGAATGTTGAGTTTAGTCAATTTTGTATTTGGAAAGTATCAATTTTGGTGAAAAATTATGACAATTGACTATATTATGTCAACTGTATGCAAATTTTGATATTAAAAATTGTATGTTGATTCTTTGAATTTTTGAGAAAAAAAATGATAACCATGTCTTAAAACTTAATAATGAATTTTAAAAGCAGGGGAAAATGAAGGTTGGATTTATTGCAAAGTCTAAAACCATTTTTGTATATGGAAATAGTTACATATGACCTTGATATTCCTATGTGTTTGGCAGTATGGTCATGTTATAGTTGTTGATATAATATAAAGCCATGTGATTGTTATGTTGTACTGTACTACCCTGCAACTCTTTTTCTATGTGTCATGTTTTGCTTTTATTATGAATCTTGAATCATGAACATATATGTTTGGACATATGGTATGCCTGCTGCCAACCTACAATTCATATGAATTTTTTTGAACTGAATAAAAAAATGATTACATAATCAAAGTTGATACTGAAGATATTATGACTCTTTTACCTTTTCATTCATATCTCTAAATCACTAAAATTCCATTTCTGATTTTTTAGTGTCATAATTTATTACTTAGTTATAAAAGAAAACATTTTTTTTATGATAATAATCATAAAGTTTTGGTGCTAACTGTTTTTATTTTATTTTTTATGTCTGCAGTACAAGTGTTTTTGGTGGTTTCAACTGAATCTATGCAGCTTTCATTCGACTCTAGAGGAAACGTCGTTCCCACAATCCTTTTAATGATGCAGAGTCGCTTGTATGCTCAAGGAGGCCTTCAGGTGTGTTTATGTGCATATATGCATTGTTGAGTTGTACCTTAGACGTTCCCAATGCATCATCGTACAACTCTAAAAATGGATCGCGTGAACTAAAAACAATAATGTATTGCCGTTATTATGCAGGCCGAAGGTATCTTTAGAATCAATGGTGATAATGGACAAGAAGAGCAAATAAGGGAACAATTGAATAGAGGAGAGGTGCCCGAAAACATAGATGTACACAGTTAGCAGGTCTAATTAAGGTACACCTTTTGCTATTCAGGTAACGGGTCAAAAAGGGGCGGACATGGTTACTATATTTGTCATATTTAGTATTTCTTTATGTATAAGTAACACGCGTTACAAACGATCATAGGAATATACATACATTAGTGTACGGCCGGGTCCGCCTATATAACTCTATTGTTATGTTCTTGTCATGCACTTATCTATTTATCGAATGCGGGTCTAACCATTGTTAAATCACTGCCAAATATTTTTTGTTTTTAGCGGTTATTTAATGTGGACAACTTGTCTTCAATTAATTATATAAATACATTGAAGTGTTATTGATGTAGGTACAGCTGTTCTTTAAAGAAAACAACTATGCCATGTGTTATAAATGTTTTATGTCTTGTACTTTGGGACTAAATTGATAAAAACAAAATATAATTAGCTTAAAAGAAAACTAGCCAAAAGTTATAATTATTAGATTATTTATTTATTTATTTTTTTTTATTTTTTTTTTATTGAAATAATATATATTTTTATAATGTTAAAAATATGGGCAAAAATGTGTTTCACTCGAATCAACCGTACCAAAACATGAACGTTTCCTACCATAACCTGTTGAAGGTCACCTGCCCTACACACGCTGCGATTTACCTGATCCCGTAAGTTAGCAAGGTATAGGCAGGTCCCGTGAGTTTACCAGTAACGGGTGCTCATGGATACTAAAAGAGGTTGCATGTTTCAACCCTCGAATTGGTCTGACCCGTTATCCAAACTGCCCATTGCTTCCAATGTCACCTCTAAAATAAGTTGTGTGATAAAGAGAATATATTTTTGGCTTTACTGTTAAGTGTTTAATTCATATGTAGGCTTGGTTTAGGGAACTTCCGAATGGTGTACTGGACTCGATAGAGCCCGAGCAGCAGGTGATGCAGGCCCAGTCAGAAGAAGAGTGTGCTCGGCTTGTAAGTCTGCTCCCTCCAACTGAAGCTTCTCTAATGAACTGGGCTGTGAACCTAATGGCTGATGTTGCTCAATTGAAAGCCTCAACAAGATGAATGCGTAATATTGCTATGGTGTTTGCCCCTAACATGACTCAGGTACATAGCAAAAGATTCTAGCTTAAGGATCTTGCGCGTTGTAAAGTCATATATCTAGCTAGGTACAACTGTTTATGCATACCTTACAAGTTACAACCTTGTACTGCAGATGGCGGATCCTTTGACTGCATTGATGTATGCTGTTCAAGTTATGAACTTTCTCAAGACTTTGATTGTCAAGACACTAAGGGAAAGAGAAGATGCTATAGTTGAGGCGGGACCTGCGTCACGATTTGATCATTTTGACGAGAATAACGGGCCCCACTGTTCGTTTCAAAGAACAGTTGACGAGACCGATGAAGTGTGAACATGGAGGAACAAGATTTTTCAGTCAAAGAGAACCACATTGGAAAGCCATGAAATATCTGTCACAATGATTTGACTTCTGAAAGTCAAAGTCAAACTAATTTGTCTGAAGAAAAAAGTGGTGTTAGTGTGGTTGAAGTGGTGCTAGGGTGGTACAAGCTTCTAAGAGTAGAAATTCGCAGTCGAGTAACTCCAGTCAAAAGAAAGGAGCGAGAAAAAAGTGTAGAGAAGAGCAAAGGAAGCACGATTGTGAGTCGTTTAAAATTCAAGAACCGAGAGGATCGAAGCCTGGCGCTGAAGCAACGATTCGCGGGTGGTGGTGGGATGGGTATCTATTATTATTAAGGAAAAAAAAGTGAAACTTTATGTAATATGGTTTGGACATGTAATGTGGTATATGCTATGCATACCAATGGGTTGTTTGTTTATGTTAATGTGCATTTGGGGTTGATCCTGTTAATCTTTTTGGTGGCTTGGTTGGTAGCCTTATTAGTTAAAACTTTTAAAAGGGTTTATCAGAATGTTAAATATAAATAATTTTGTCTGCTAGATTTATATAAAGTATTTAAAAATATAGCTTATATAGTCATAAAAGCTTTTGAGACAAGCGAGGGATTTACACCGAGAGCACACGCTATGAAATGGGAGTCTTAGATTCTGCTTAAGGTGAACTTGCTGGCTTGGAGAGCTAAAATGGATCGGGTTCTGACGAGGCTTGCTCTAGGTTGAAGATGAAAGCTCGAGTCATGTTTTCATCCGTTTCGGTTGTGCTTTTGGTGTTTGGAGCCAGGTTGGGAGATGGTGCAAAATGGATCCTCTTACTGTTGCACAAGAACATCTCTGGTACGAAGTGCCAGTGGGTCAAGAAAATTGTTCGGGGTATTGTCATGATAACAGTTTGGACTATTTGGAAGGAGCACAATAAAAAAGTTTTTGAAAATGGGTCTCCTAAGGTCAGGGAGATTATTACCACTGTTAAATCTTTGTGGCTTAAGAGTATGGCTAGATTTAAATCCATTAATTGGAAGGATTGGTGTGTTTATCCTATGTATACGTCGTAAAGTTTTTTTGGCGGATCTTTATTTAAGGCTCGTTGGTTGTTGAATGCAGTTCTAAAAAATAGTCATAAATATGCTATGTTGGTCACCCATTGGGATAGAGTCACCTATCTTCAATGTTTTAAAAACCGGTAAATACCGGCCGGTTATACCTGGTATTACCGTTTTTGGATGGAAATCCTGTACGAAACACTCCGGTAAATATGGGAAACGGTATCGATTTATACCGCCGGTAAAATCCGGTACACCGGTTTGAACCGCTATACCGGGTACGCGCATAGGTTAGTTTTTGGGTTTTTTTTGGGTTATTTTTAAATTATATTTTATTAAGGAATAATTTTTAAAAAATTAAAAACTTTAGATTATCGTTTAGATTATTTTTTAATTATTGATTTAATTTTTGATACTATTTTAGTGTGCAATCATGTACTTTTAGACTATTTTTTTGTGTTAATGTTGTAATTTATGAAATCATTTAGCTAGCTAATCAACCCGATTGAACCATCCGATACAACGCGGTTCAACCAGTTGAACCATTTTTTTAGCTACATCGGTATAATTAAAAAACCGGTTTTTAAAACATTGACTATCTTAATTCTTTAAAGATTTATGTATTGAAAATAAGTTTTCATTGATCACGTTAAGCCTCTCAAATATAAACAAATATCATGACTTTTAAAGGCATCATACAATAAAAAACGTGGGGGGATTTTGTTTATTATTAAAACCATATCGGTACGACGTTGGTTTCAACAGAACATTAGATGTATGCACCACATACTCTTTCAAAGTTTGCATTTTCGCTCCCTTTGCTTTTCCACATGTGTTTTTAACTCAAATTTTCGCCACATTGCAATTTTAGTCCTAAGCTTTGCATACATTAAAGTTTAATTCTCAGTTTTTAACCGAAACATATACAAATTACACTAAGTTGAACTGAGTACGTCGAGACATGCATTTTCATATGGTTAGTGCATCACAATGAGTTTAACTAATTCATTTGATGTATGCAATGAGCCGTTGCATGTCGCTCACAGGTCACATAACGCTTAACCTAATTCGTTCGACGTTTGTAATGTACCCGTGCCACAACAGCACGGGTCTAGTGGCGGAGGGAGGGGAAGGGACCAAGGGGTGTGCAAACCTACCCCAATGGCTCAAATTTAATTAAGTATTTATGGTCATATTCAAGAAAATTGTATCAAGCCCCCTAAGGTCCACTCCACTCTCTATTATATCCTTCTTTTTTTTCCTTTTTTGTATCAAGCCCCCCTTAAGGTCCACTCCACTCTTCACTATATCCTTTTCTTTTTTGTATCAAGCCCCTCTTAAGGTCCACTCCACTCTCCACTATATCTTTTCTTTTTTTGTATCAAGCCCCCCTTAAGGTCCACTCCACTCTCCACTATATCCTTTTCTTTTTTTCTTTTTTTTTGTATCAAGCCCCCCTTAAAGCTCACTCCACTCTCATAGTAATAATAGTTTATTATGTTGTTCGATTTTTTTTAATGAGTACTAGTTTAAATAATCTAAGCCCCCTTATTTTAAAATCCTGGCTCCGGCTCTGACGGGTCTAATCACCAGTTGTAACTAGCAATGATCACATTGTCCCGAATAACGATCCCGTACCGAACCAAAGATTTTGTCGGTAATACCGATAATAATTATGAACTAGTGTTTTAGTTACCCGCGCTTCGCTGCGAGACGCTTGTGTCGTTATAGGTTTAGTGGACATTAAAAATAACATTTTCGTACCGCTATCTAGCAATTTTCATCAATTATGTGGACCAATAATTTTCAATTACGTTAGCACTTTTCTTCAAATCGATGGGCGAATTAACTGGGCCAATAATCTTTAAATAGCTCAATAATAACGAATATAATTTCAGCAAAATGGTTTGTAGACATGGAAACAAAATAAAAAGTTGTTCCTGCACATGGCCCAACGAGCGTCTCTCACGTGAGCAGTACGGTTAGCAAACGGCACTATTAATCTGTTTTTAATTAATATATAGAAGAATACCGAAAAAAATACTGGTACAATCCCGAATACTGATTATTATACCGTATTAGTATCGAATTTCTACTTAAGACTATCGCCACCATCAAACATGAGGGGATGGATCTGTTCTTGAAGAAAACATCAACCGTGATCTGTTCTTCATCTAGGCTTCTACTCTGTAAGTTACTTTCATTTTGCCCAATTGGTTGTTCGATTTTATTTCACCATTTGATGTGTATATTAATTGGGTTATGTTATCTGGGTTTTTGTTTTTTTCGTTTATTGGGTTTTGTTCGGGTCGGGTTACGGGTGTTAATTTTTGTACTGATATTCTTGACACAAATATTGAAGTAAGTAATCCTATTTTGTATGCCCCTAAGGTGTTTGATGAAACGCCTGTTAGAATTTGAATATGAATCGGATATGTTAAAACAGAATATGGTGTTAACATCAAGTATCCTGAACCAACTCCCGTTGATTTGTTACAAGGAAATGACAAGATTGTGAGTGTATTGATGCTATCAATGTCCGTCTAAGAGACGGTAAATGGGCCATAGTTCCTAATAATGTTCAGAACGGGACGGCCTGACTTATGTTTAGATCAAGTAAGTTGGCCAGAAAAAAAGTGTACATGTCATAAATGGAAATTTAAACAGTTGGAAAAAAGATAATGTGCTAATGACTTTAGATGGTCTTCGGAAAATTTTATGTTGGTGTTACTATCAACAGAAATGTAATGGCCAAAGATTAAGTCCTTTGACGATGGTGGAGCATTCGGTATGCTTGCTACATCTTGCATCCAATTATTGATATGATCAAGTTGAGAATTGACTTGGGTCAAGGATCCGCAGGCGAGGTGACAAAGAGTATGCTGAAGAAT